>VZUI01094807.1:0-11073 GCA_013401135.1 Cettia cetti
GAATAGAATAGAATAGAATAGAATAGAATAGAATAGAATAGAATAGAATAGAATAGAATAGAATAGAATAGAATAGAATAGAATAGAATAGAATAGAATAGAATAGAATGAACTTCAAGGGTGGGATTAAAACTTAAGACACATACATTTAGGTGACAACAGTCTTCATATATGTAAATAAGCTATCTCTTTACTCTTGCAGCAGATGAAGGTAAGGAAGTAGATTCAGTTGATCAAAAGCCTCCAGCCTCCTGCCATAACAATTTGTATCATCTGCATGGGGCTATAAACTATTACCCTGGACTATTACCAGAGAGACCATCAATCTTCTGAAGTGATGATTGGATTCCAGGATATCTTGAATATTATGAGAGGACTTCATGTGAGCAACTTAATCATATTTTTAATTAAAACAGAACAAATCACAGAATCTTAGAATGATAAGGTTGCGAGGGACCACAGTAGGTCATCTGAGCCAACCTCCCTGATCATCCTGGAGTACATGGCACAGAACTGTGTCCATATGGTTCTTGACTATCTCCTGCGAGGGAGACTCCCCCAACCTCTCTGGGCAATCCGTTCCAGTGGGTGGTCATTCACATAGTAAAGTTCTTCCTCATTCTCAAATGGGTGTTTCTGTGCACCAGTTTCTGCCCATTGCCTCCTCTTGTCCTATTGCTTGCCACCACCAAGAAGATCCCAACCATCCTCTTGACATCCTCTCTTCAGGTACTTATTTAGACATTGACGATGTCCCTTCACAATCTTGGCATTCTCTCGTCTTGACAATGAGTAGGCCCACGAGCCTCCCTCAGCCTATCCACAAGAAAAGATTCTCATAAGAGAGATGGTTCAGTCCCTTAATCATCTTTGCTGCCCTCCACTCGACCCACTCCAGAAGCTCCATTCAGGCTGTCCTGTATTGAGGAACCCAGGATAGGCCAGCAGATGGACAGCACTCCAGATGTGGCCTCACTAGGGCCGAGTAGAGTGTCAGATTCACTTCTCTTGACCTGCTGGCAAAGTTCTTCCTAGAGTACCCTAGGACACCTTTGGTCTTTTTGGCCACAAGGTTACACTGCTGCCTCATGGACAGCTAGCAGTTGTCCACCAGCAACCCTAGGTCCTTCTCTGCAGAGCTGTTTTCCAACAGGTCAGCCCCCAGTCTGTGCTGGTGTGTGGGGTTATTCTTCTCCATGTGCAGGACCTTGCATTTGCCTTTGTTGAATTTCAATTCTTTTCTGCCCATATCTCAAAAATGTTGAGGTCCCTCTGAAGGGCTACACAGTCCTCTGGGGTATCAGCCAATCCTCACAGGTTTGTGCCATCAGAGAACTTGCTGAGGAGGCATCTGCCCTTTCATCCAAGTAATTTATGGATAAGTTGAATGGTACTGGACTCTATTAGTGACCAGCCTCCAACATGGTGACACTGATTATGACCTCCTGAGACCTGCCATTCAGCAGTTCTCAATTCACCTCACTGTCCACTGATCTCATCCGTAAGATATGTGGGATGCCTATGTTTCTGTAGAGTGGAAATTGGATGTCAGGTCGCTCATTAAGGTGGTGTCTTCAGTGTATCACACTGTAAGGCACCAAGTTGCTATTATGAGTGGTAAAGATCTAGGAGAACTCATTTCTTTAAGTATAGGAGTACAGTTCCATTTAATTTCCTGTACCTACTTATGTCTCCTTTAGCTGCTGATTCAGAAGGGCATGGGTCTCCATAAATGCTGTCAGTACTGAAAACCTCATGCAGATTCCTCAGACAACCAACAGAGTTTTAAATTACACTACAAACCTCTGACAAATGAGTTGATCTCATAGTCAGTAAAGTCAATGGAGAGCTACACATTTGTTTTAAAATAGCTGTTTATTTTAGGGTGAGGTGAGTCAATTGAGTTTATTGATTAGCTCATCTCTGTGGGAGTTTACACAGCTAGCTCACCTGTAGTCATTTACACAGTGTACAGCAAGAGTCTATACAGTTACCTGTACACAGGTTCTTGATGTATCCTAGGATACACTTTTTATGTTTAGCTGTTGCTTCTGGAAGGTAAGAGTTTATCAAAAATCCTGTGTCACATTTTTCAGAGCTACACTGGTGCTCTAGATGTCTGGGTTATTTGAGCTGTCATTAGATGCTTCTGAGTGGATGAGTTAAACAAATTCATTAAGCCCATGAAAGCTAACTCCCATGCCATCCGTCTGATATTTTTGGTCTCAAGATCTTCTTTTACGAAAAGTTTATTTATTTACATTTAATAAGCTCTCCTTTTTTTCCTTTTCAAATCTTTTAAAATGCTTTCACTTAATTGTCCTCTGTTGGGTGGTTCTGCTTAACTGAAAGGGAACAGCAAGAGCAGGATTGCTCCATAAAATGAGCCAGAGGGAAGTCTTTTAACAACACAGGCATGAACCACAATCTTGTCAACAGAGGTATAGCCCCTGAGCTTAAAAGAACTCCAAGGCTTAAAAGGTATTTTCAGGTGAGAGTTATCATGGCAGGTAAGTCCTGTATAGGTGAAGTGAGGCCTATATAGGTGGACATTAGAATCAGAAGTTCTTGGCAGCAACAATAAATAAATATTGCTCTATCTACTCTATCAAGAGTACACAAAATTTATAAAAAAAATTCAGTGTTTTTAAGGTCAGAATTTTCAAAAAATTATGCAAGTGGAACAAATGTTTTTTTCACATGTTTAGATTTAAATTTGTTGATCAGTCTAGCTGAGTACTATCTTTGGAAAAATCAACTCCAATATTGAGAATATGAAATAGTGACCCATAATCTACTTTATCATTTCCTCATAACATTTTGTTACTTGCTAGTAATTACAGTCACCGTGTCATCTGTCAACTGAATAGTTGTGCAAGTTCCTCTTCTGTACAGGCAGAGAGACCAGGCAGACCACTCCAACTCAGCAAAAATTGCACTACATGCACGCCCTTAGGCAACTACTGCATTAATTGAATACATAAGCATTTAGTAGAGTTGCACAGTAGGCAAGTATCATATTGACATCCATTATTTCATACCTCTAAATTGAAACATGCTGATACGGAACAAAAGTCACTCCCCAAAATCTTACTAATCCTCACCAATAACAGCTACATTCATTTAGAATTCCTATAATCTCATTGTATTTTTTATGAAGGTCTCATTTTCTTATGAATTGTGTTGTGCTTCATTTTCTCTTATAGGAAACAAGATCATGGAAGGTTATAGAAGCAGTAATTCTCCATGAAAAACTAATTTTTTCACTGAAAAATTCATTATCTAGGGATTTTATGGACACATTTAAGTCAGAGTAAAGAGATGAAATACCTGGTTGTGGTGCTGAAGTATTTTTGTGAACTATTTTATTTCTTCTAAAAACACAACAAGGATCCTCTCAAGTTTATTTATAAGGATATGTTATAAAGAAAATAATGTAAAGGAATTAACAAATGAAGGTGTGACCATGCTTTTAACAGTTATCTAAGAAATGAAATTTGGATTAAAAATATAGGCTTCAATGTCTTTATAACAAAAGATCATCACTAAAAAAACTGCCAAAAACCCTTCCTATGAAAGATATGGAGGAGATAGGAACAAGATTACTGAAAATATAAAAACTAAAATAACCCTTTAACTATAATAGCATTCTTTAGCCTATTTGTTTTTTACTTTCAAAAAGAAGCAATTATAAGTGCACTGCATCTGGAATGGAGCTAGCTTCATGGCAATCTATACAGTTAAAGGGTTTTAAACATGTATCTATAGAATTGAAAGTTGATAACACCCTAATGTTTTGGCTATTGTTGCATTATTCTTGCTCAAGCTTTTATGTTTTTCTCAGAGACATGGGCAAGTTAGAAGGGGACAGAGCTGGGACTGTGACCTGAATTGTCCAAAGGGATGTTCCATAACATACGATGTCATGATCAGCAATAAAACCTAAAGCAGAGAAAGAAGAAGAGGAAGTGGGGAGCAGGGTGTTGTCTTCCTAGCTGGCCATTGCACAGAGACTGGCTGGGCACCAGTCTGAGGAATAGTTTGTCATTTCCTTCTGTTGGTTTTTTTTTTTTTTTTTTCTTTTTTATTTCTTTCCTTCATTAACTGTCTTTGCATCAACTTATCAACTCAAAAGTTTTCTCACAGGATGCAGTGAGCAGGGAGCTGTGTAGCTGCTTGGCAACTGGCTTGTGTCAACCCATCACAGCAAGGATAAAATTTAATTTTACAATGAATAATTATCAAAGGTTTCACTAATTATTTTCTGAAAAAAACCCTAGCAACATGCAGATATGTTGAGGTATTTATGTGTGTATTTATATATAAATATGTATTTGTTCCTCTTTCTTTTTCCTAGAACTTGTTTTCTCTTATTATTTCCCATAAAACTTAGAAAAATGCTGTTTCAAATTTTAGCACATCTTCTCTTTCATAATTGATGAAGCGAGGTACAAAATCTAGACTGAAGAATTTAACAACAAATCTGACTTTTGAGACACTAGTAACCTGTACAAGAAGAGGCAAACATGGCTGGTTAAGATTGAGTTAATGACATGCTGTGCTGGTTTGGGCCAGTGTAGAGTAAATTTTCTTCACAATGCTGAGAATGTGTTTTTGATTTGTGCTGAGCATGAGACTAACAATATAGAGGTGCTTTTGATATTGCTGAGCACGGCTTGCTCAGAGACAAGGCCTTTTCTGCTTTCTGCACTGTCATGCTGGTGAGGGAGTTGAGGTTGTGTGGAGGTTGGGGCAGCCAGGACAAACTAATCAAAGGGATATTCCAGACCATATGACATCATGCTCAGTATATAAAGCTGGGGAGAAGAAGGAGGAAATGTGTGGGACCTTTGGAGTGATAGCATTTTGTGGTGATTAGTTTTTCTTAAATGATTGTTATGTGCATTCTGTTCATTACTAAATTGCAACCCCCCCTAAGTTGACATTCATTGTAACCCCTTTCCATCACCTCATCCTCCATGCCTTATTGGTTTACCCAACCCCTCCTACCTTCTGTTCCCATTGGTTCATAAGATGTGTTCTCCCCTATCAGTATTCCATTGGTCCAAGCCTTGGATCTGCCCCCACACTGGAACTCTCCTAAGAGGAAGCACAAGGCTTTGGGCACCCTCTCTCTAGGTGCTTTTTCACTGTCGTCTCCCTGGGCCATGCAGGCCCCTTGCCTGTTGCTCCTATGGGAGCCATGCTCCCCCCAGTGTGGGACCCCCTGAATAAACCCCATGTAATCAACACCCTCAGAAGCCCTGTCATGTCTTGTCTGCCTGTATGCTGCCAATAGCTTTTGCACAGCTGTGAAACTTCTCCCCAAAGGCTCTGGTAAGGCTCCTGTACAGCTCCTGTACCTGCCCTTCCTTCCTGAACCCAGGGGTATGTTGCTCCCAGCTGCTGCAGCTGCTAGCCAGCCTGAAAAGAGAAGGCGAAACACTACAGCGTTTGTTTCCCCAAGCACTGCTGCTTGTGATGGAGCCCAGCTCTCCTGGAGAAGGCTGAACACCCGGGGATTCAGGCTTATATAGCAAACAGCAAGTCATGTTCACACTCAGAGAACAGCAATGAATAAAGGCATCTCCAATTTCAGTGAGATTGGGATTTTCAGTCCTACCCATCATTTCAGCCAGTGTTTTTTTATTCAGGTAGACATATTTTGTGTTTTCTTAAAAAAAAAAAAAAAGTAACAAAAGCTTTAGAGTTAAAATGTGAGACTTTATATTTTGTCGAATGTGTATTGACCTACTGATATTTGAAGGACTTCTTTCATGCTTATATGCTGTTTTAAACAAAGTAAAATTCTTTAGACCCTGTTTTAAACATGCTGTGATTTTACCTATTAATTTTGAGAATTTCTGAAAACAAACCATCTGTGTTTTCTGCATATATCTTTTCTGCTTCAAACAGTCTTGTTGCCATGGAGTCTCTGTTCTGCATCAGGAAAATAAATTTTCTTTTAAAAGAGAAGGTGCTTGTCAAAGTATGCAGCAAAATTAACCATATATCTAAAATCATTAGATCAGAAAATTTTAAAGCAAAAGAGAGGGGGTTTAAAAATTATTTATGGTGTTTATCTAAAATCTGGAGTTTGTAATTAACTAAATAATTACATTCACATGTTTCTGCCCATACTGTATACCTGGGCAGCCTCTGCAGAAATACAAACAGTCTCAGGCTTTGAAATTAATGCCCTTTTTGGAACTGGGTTCAGGAATTCAATGTGTGCAATCTGCATTGACAACATAGGTGTATCAACCATGACTCAGAGAGAAGGAAATGCATGTTGTTCAGAGAAAAACTTTGTAGTGCAACATGCATGACCAAGACAAGAGCAAGCAGAGGAATTATTTCTCTAATTGGCCAAGAAGGTTGAAGTTAAATGCTTTAGAGTGCCTAGGGTGACTTCAGATCTCTGGAGAATGGCAGGGCACTACTGAAAATGGTAGTTCTGGGATCTGTAAGCCATATTTCAAATGCCCAAGCTGTTCATTTTAAAGGCCACCTGTCTCCAAAGTGGCACAGTCATATGTAATTTGGGTCATATGTATGCAGATAATCTCACATGTACTGAAAAAAGCTACAAGTCTGTAGATCTCAGTTTACAGAATGAATGGTGGTTCCCTGGGATATCTTCAGGGGTGTAATGCAAAGTGCTACATTTAGATAATAGATATGTCCTTAATTTCAAGAAGATGATGACATTAGGAAGAACAAAATGCTAACTCAGATTTTAAAAAAAGATATTTCGTATATTGGACAACAACTGTAGTGAAATTGCAAAGTAAAAATTTCAGGGCATTTGGGAACTTTGGCAAGGTGGTTTTTTTTTAATTAAAGGTTATGAAAATTGCTAATGACAGCAACAGGTATTAGATGTAAACTCAAAATTATATTTATCATAGTTAAAACCCAGTACATTTTTAAACTTTTACAAAACAAAGATCGTAACATTTGGTCTACAGTAACTTTCCTTTATAATACTAAATTGACTGGTTTATTTTGTTGCTTTCACCAGTTGCCTTTCATTAAGTATTTATATTTCAACAATTCTCTATCCAATAAAACTACAGTTGCAGATGATGATTCCTAAAAGCTTAAACAGCATATCATAAATAAGAAGTATTTAAAAGAATGAGAAGAAGGCACAGTTACTTAGATGCTAATGATGTCCCAATATACTTTGGTCAGGTAAAGTTTTAAGGGAAAAAAAATTAATTCTCTGAAATTTTATCAACACAGTCATTATTCATATCGAACTAATTTAGTGTTACAGAAATTAGAATTAAAAAAAAAAAAAAGAAATCCAAAGATCTGAACACTAGTGAAACAAGTGTAAAGGAATGGAAAATAGCGGTGAGCTTACTAGATATGATGAAGTCCTTGACAAGAAACAAGAAAATATTTTTAGTATGGCATGAGATTAAAAAAAAAAAAGGAGATTATCACTTAATTATTGAAGAAAAAGTACTGGGGCCTTGTTAAATGCAATGTTCTTTTAAATCAGTTACTTGTTTTGTACTGTTCTATTGGTAAAGGAATTCAATAATTGGTGTGTACTTCTTTGTGAAACATAGTATTTTGGTTTTTTGGAGAAAAACATATAGCATAGTTGATTAACATTCATCTTAACATTTACACCCACAAAGAGGATGAACAGCAGAAGAGACACAGACTATAACTGAGTAAGCCAGCATTTTAATATTCTTTCCCAATGATTAAGTATATACCACTAAACTTATGATTGTAGTGCCAGAGCAAAAGGATAAGTTATCCAAAAGTCAAGCTGTAATTTAGTTTAAAGGGATTTTTTACCATGTAGAAGTCAAAGTTGTGTTTCACATGCTATATGACACTTCAGAAAAGTCAAAATTTTGTCATGTATCAGATCAACCTAGTAATTAAGATTCAATTTGAGCCCTACATAAGGGAATCTCATGGAATTTATTGACTAAAATGAAACTGCTTGAAGGCAGAACAAAATTAGAATGTCTCAAATCACTTGCAAAAGTTGGGAATCTAAATTGTGAAATACCATTATAATTAAGAGCTGCTAGTGACGTGCTTGCTGGTGCATCTACCAATTCCATTTCCTCATGACTGACTTAGTATACTCACTTAATTGCAAGTCCTGATTTTTTTTTTCTCCTAGAGGCACTATGAAGACATGGAGCATTAAGGAAGCATCAGTAATATTAAACATCCAAAAAATTCTTCATTTCTGTTTTTTGAAGTAACTTTTTGTTGGAAGATATCTTTCCAAAATCTGGAAAGATATGGACTGTAACTCAGGTTTTTATTGGTTCGATACTTCTACTTATTGTTTTATGTGTTAAAGCAAGTATTATCAATATTATCAATATTATGTCTCTTTTAGTTTGTTTATGACTGGCATTCTTTGAAATTAATATAGAAAACAGTATCTTCAATTAGAAAAATTCTTGTTTAAACTCAGTCTTGCAGTTAATATTCACAGGCTACTAAGATAATGGAAGAAGTAGCCTTCAGAAACAGTATCTACTTCCTTGTAGGAGAAACAGACTATTACAAATCTCATAAAGATCTTTTCTTCTTTGCTCTATTTGACTACAAAATATTCAGGATAAAAACACCAGGAAGGCATAAAACCAAGTTGCTGCCTTTGCAGAAAGCACTATTAAAATATGGGGGTTTTTAACTAATCATGACTTCCCCATTCCATCTTGAAAATTGAAGTTTTACATTGTACTTTGCAAAAAAACAGATCAGAGATGCACAAAATCCCCAAACCAAAAATAAAATTTACTGAAAACTTCAAGAAACACTCCAGGTGTTTGTGTGTAGCTGGCAATCCATACAGTTCAAGTATGCTTGCTTATAATGATGTTAATACATAAACCAGACCTCCCACTTTAATAAAATAATTGCAGTGAATAACTGTAAAATCAAAATATAATAAGTCATTAATGGTTTTTTATGAAATGAGAAACATAATAAGAAAAAAAACCTGAAATTCATACATGGCATATTTTTTCCTCAAAATTTGGATTTGAAATCCTTAGTAATTTTTGGATTCTGAAATTTTCCATTTACAGATGCTTAGCAATTGCAATTCCTAAAATTTTTTGATACTCTTCACTAGAACTGTACTTACTATCCATGAAAAGTCAAAATTAAACACAAGTAAATAAGTTGTGTGCCCTCTGACATTTATCTCATCTCTATGCACACCCAAGCTACATGCATTGAATGAAAATTTCTCTGCCTTTTCCTTTTTTCTTCTCAGAGGTCTTCAAGGCTTAGCCTTAGATGTGATTCAAATTATTAATTAAATGTAAAATTATTAATCTTCAAATATATAATGTCTCTGAGAATGTACTAAGTTGTTCTGACCATAATATGAATGCTGAATTAATCTTGGCAACATATTTGTGAAACTAAGTAATACTACAGTCTTCATCTGTACAGATAAGAGGTCTAGAGAGTACTCACTTACCTCAGTGCCAAATTCAAAGCAGAGAAGCTCTGATGCTTTTCCTGTTAGAATTTTCACATAGAAATTCATGTTCAAAATAGATCACTAATTAAATTTGGTAACCATTGTGAGCTAGTGTCATATCTATAAATTAAAGTCTTGAAGTCTTCTATTGAATATTCTCAGCATAAAGAATATAAAATTAGTATTTATTAAGATGTTGATTCATCACCCTCAGAAAAGAACTCTGTTTAACAAAGTCAGTTTAAATTATATTCTTCAGAATCAGTCTCCTTAAAAAGAAGACTAGTCTTTCTTTCTCTAATACTTTTTTCTTCATTTTTACCACAAAAATTGGTGAAAGAATAAATAAAAGTATTATTAAAAAGGGAGTAACTAAGTACATGAATGTGATGCATTTCAGGGGTATTATTCATCCTATGCATTAATGACTTGGGAATCACGTGAAAATAATGTCATTTGATTATAATAAAAACTGAGATTGAGAACATGTATTATCTTTTATAACCTAGAATTCCAAGTAGGACAGGATTGAACCTAGAAGTGTAATTCCTGTCAATTTGTTATTATTGTCACCAATATAATTTATGTTACGTGCCTTTTAACATGGTTTTCAGAATCCCAGAACAGTTGAGGCTGGAAGAATCTTCTTGCTCAAGCAGGGTGACCTAGAGCAGGCTGCCCAAGATCATATACAGAGAGCTTTTGAATGTCTCCAAGGAGAAAACTTCACAGCCCCCGGGGCAACCTGTTCCCACGCTGAGTCACAGTCAAGTGTTTCCTGATGTTCAGAGGGAGCCTCCTGTGTTGCTATTTGTGCCCACTGCCTCTGGTCCTATCACTGCACATCATTGAAAGCATGGCTCCATCTTCTTTGCACTTTCCCTTCAGTTAATTACATATATTTATAGGATTACCCATAAGCCTTCTCCAAGCTGAAGAGACTCAGCTTTCTCATGCTTTCATCATACTCCTTTTTGACTCTCCTCCAGACACTTTTCCATGCAGTAATTTCCCTTCAGTACTGAGGAGCCCAGACATGGGCATGGCCCTCCAGATGTGCCCTCACCAGTGCTGAAGAGAGGGGAAGAATCACTCCCCATGCCCTGATGAGAGTGCTTTACTGTGATAATTTCAACTGGAATTTGTTTGGTGAGAAATTACCACTGGATCAAGGAGCCATTTTTTGGATATTTGATTTTTTGGTTTTTGAGATTTGTTTTGTTGGTTCTATGAAAGTAAGCAAACAAAAAGTAAATGTTTTATTTAATTTGAAGTGATATTCAGGTAATACATGAATTTTTACAATATATGGAGCAGAGGCAGCAGGTCAACAAACATGAAACAAAATTACCTAGCATAACTTAGGTATGAAGACAAAATTTTTTTCATCAGGAAAGTCACAAGCTACATTATTTTTGTAAGGATATTCCAAGAAAAAAAAATTTTAGCATTATTTAATGACACTGGTATCCTACAAGGAAATGCACAAAAATGTTACAAATTCAAACTAATTGGATTTATTATTATTATTATTATTATTATTATTATTATTATTATTATTATTATTATTATTATTATTATTATTATTA
>VZUI01094810.1:0-10206 GCA_013401135.1 Cettia cetti
CGGCGCGGCGCGGCCCCGGCGCGCATGGGGGTGGTGGAGGCGCTGGGCGCCGGCGCGGCGCGGCTGCTCTTCTACCCGTCGCTGCTGTACACGGTGGCGCGGGCGCGGCTGCCCGGGTCCCGCCGGCCCTGGTTCCACCGCATCGACGAGGTCGTGCTGCTCGGGGCGCTGCCGCTCCGGGGGCGCATTCGCAGGGTAAGACGGGCGCAGCGGGGCGGGCCGGGCCGGGCCGGGCCGAACGGAGGTCCCTGACGGTGCCTGTGCCCGCAGCTGGTGGCGGAGGAGAACGTGCGCGGCGTGGTCACCCTCACCGAGGACTATGAGACCCGGTTCCTCTGTTTTTCCCCCCAGGTAAGGCCCTGGATTGCTGGTGTTTCCCCCGGACGGGTCTCTCGTTGCTCTCTGTCCCGGCACAGGTGAGGCTTTAGCAGCCTCCTGCCGTCATCTCGGCAGCGACTGCCAAGCCCTGTGGCAATAAAGACGGGACTACTCGTACCTAAGCCGAAGTTTGTACAAACCAGTAAAACGTGAGCATGCGAGTGAACTGCAGCTGCAGCGGCAGGGAAAGACAGGGAGCATAGAACGTACATCACTATACAGGAATACCTTTGGGTTGGGAAGAGATCCCAACCTCCTTTAGCTGAAACATTTTTTTCAGTCCCCTTTAACTACTACCTTCTAATGGCCAGCAATGAGTTTTCATACATCTGATCTGAAGGGCTGATATTCAAAGTCTGTTTGCAGCCTCTCTGAAGTTCTCAGCTGTCTCAACAGGTTCTGAGTTTCTTTTAGTAAAAAAACCAACGCAGAAGTTCACTGACTAAATCTGCTATGTCTGTTACAGGAATGGGAGGCGATGGGAGTGGAGCAACTGCGTCTTGGCACTGTGGATCTAACTGGAGTCCCCACCTTGGAAAACCTGCACAAGGGCGTGGAGTTCATCCTGAGACACCGAGCCCGTGGTAACAGCGTCTATGTGCACTGCAAGGCAGGACGCTCCCGCAGTGCCACCATGGTGGCAGCATACTTAATACAGGTCGGGAGTCTCTGCTACATGGGGTTAATTTTCATTAAAAAATGGAAATAAAACGCAGACAACCTTTACAGTTAACTCTCGCTCAGGAAATCTGAGCATGTACAGGTTAATATTCCATGATTTTACAGAGCTTGGACACCCATTTTAAGAGAGGCCTCAAACTTACCTTGTTGTTTTGAATGCAGATTTTTAATTACTCTGCTTTTCTTCATTCTGTCTGTAATTGAGGTGGGAATAACAAGTCACTCATGAGCATGGGTTCACTGAGCAGATAAACATCCATTTTTGTTGTTCATATTTTCTCCTTGGTTCACTGGAGTGGTGAGCCTTCCCACACTTTTCCATAAATACAATTCAGGATCAAGAGAACTAACTTGTTTCCTGAATTCCTCTACCAACCACGCTGTGGAAGCCAGCACTAAGAAGAAAATCCCACCTTGGATTCTTCCCTTGGTGTTATTAAGTGCTCCCTGGAAAATTTTCCATTAATATTGAAGAGAAATTTTTCTCACTAAGTGCTGAAATGCAATGGGAGTACCAGTAGAATTTTTTTAAAAAATTTTAAAAAGCAAGCTGCACTTTTGCTCTGGTCTAGTGGGGCTAGGACAGGAAACTATTTACAATATGAAGAAAGAGTGAGCGAGATGGAAAGTGGAGGGCCCAGGCAGCAACCATTCCTCCAACTGAAGGACTCATTTCATGAATGTGTGACTTGCAGGCCTCTCTGAGAAGAACATCAAGTAAACCTAAGGGGCAAAGCAGCAGCAAGCTGTCTAACACCTCTCATATTGCCTGTAGCCTCCAGGAGGGCTCCATTAACTGGTGCAAAGATGGAATGGATTTTCACTTGCTGGGTTTCTGCCTTTTCAGCTGCATCACTGGAGCCCTCAGGAAGCAATAGAGGCCATAGCCAAGATTCGTCCCCACATCCTCATTCGACACAAGCAAGTCCAGGTCCTGGAGAAATTTCACAGGAACATGATCACTGGGAGGACTGCATGACTTTAGTAAGAACTATCAAAATCCTCATCTCAGCTGCTATTAAAAAAATTTCTATGATCTAACAAAAGCTTAAGCGTTTTCATTCTTGACCATCAATAAAGAACAATTTTACGGTAAAGAGGAAATAGGGCTGTTTCATTAAAGCTTTCTTTCCTTATGAATAATATCCTAGATCTCTTGGAGCCCCATAGTTCTTTTCCACACATCAGTGCTGAGTGGAACTGCAGTCCACAGGAAGTTCAAAACATTTGTATTTGAAGCAAAGAGAAAAAACCAAAATACTTTGTCTCAGTAGAGACTTTATTCAGATTCTTACCCAAAGGGTTACAGTGCCAACAGAGAGGGGTAGGAGGAAGTGGTCTTATTTCTGTCTTTTCACCAACACTATGTTATAATTACAGGTGGGGATTTCCTGTACAGTAAAGGAAGCCAATGCTCTAAAAATTATCTCCCTCTTTATACTAGGTGATGACAGAGCAGTAAGCAAGTACTCAGTTGGTTACCACTCCTCTAGGAGAAGTGCTGAATGTAACCTAAGGGTCCTGGGGTCAGTCCTGGAATCTGTCTGCCAGGCCCTCCTTTTGCAATAGGACACAGAAATGTTTATATGGGGGCATCCCTGGGGGACACAGTGCACGTCTAATAACCCTGTGACTGACCCAGCAGCAACACACAGTCTCCTAGGCAGTTGAAACTAGCAGTCTGGGTCAAGGAGAATGTTCTCCATATGCCACAGGATTTTTTAGTGGTGGTTTGGTTCCAGGCTAAAATAGCCATTTGCTGCCGTTTGGGCCTCAAACGCAAGCAGCTTATCATCAAGCAATAAAAGTAATAGTATTTAGTCCATCTGAAATCTAAGACACAATAGTTCAATACAGTTTCAACAGTGCTATGTAAAACAATAGGCCCACACTTGGAAAGCCTGTACTTCCTCTGCACAGGTAAAAAGGATAGGGTCTTTACTGGATGTTGTGAGCTTTTGGAATTGGGACTGGTGCTGAGGGTCATAGGTGTCTTCGAGCTGCACAGCAAGACACTCTTGCTGTTGTGTATCACCGTGCCTGTTTAGGCCAGGACAAACTGCAGGTTAGTGAGCAGCACTTTGATGCCACTTGTGACTGTTACAACAGAGGTGGCCGGGTTAAGTTTAAAAGTATTTGCATCGCCCTTTTTATAGCGGTCGCGAAAGACATAGATGCTGCCATTGCAGCTGGCAATTTTCCAGAGGGATGGTACTGAGCTCCAGGCATCTGGGAGGCACAGCCGGGTGAAGCTATCCAGCAGGGGATTGTAGCAGAGCAGTGAATCCCCCTCGGCCACAATGAACACCACATCCTTGTGCACAGCAGCGTGCATGCGCCCTGCGAAAGGCAGTACGTATGGCTTCACGTGGCACTTCTCTGTGTTGGTATCATAGCACTGGATGAGCCGAGAGGGCTTGGTGAAGAAGTCTAAATCGTTTTCTTCCCCACCCAGCAGGTAAATGACACCATTAAGGTTCACCCCTGCAGCTCCAGAGACTGCCACTTCCAACTGGCTGGTCTCTGTCCAGACGTTGTCTCGTACTCTGTAATATATGACAGCATTAGAGAGAGTGTCCTGTAGAGTTTTCCCCCCCAGTGAATATATTGCATCCTTGCTTGGCACGGAAACGAGGGTGTGCTGGAGCCGGTCACGGGGCAGAGGAGCACACCATTCCCAATCTATAGTGGCATTGTTGCATTTCCACATGCGTCGCGGAATGGAGCCACCGACGACGTACAGGTCACTCCCGTGCTTGCAGGCCGCCGTGATCTGGTGACACAGGCTGTTCTGGCCACTCACACTGATGGAGTCATCGTCAGCACAGTGCAGAGAGACAGCGAGGGAGTGGGTACGTGATGACTCCTTTCCAATCAGGTAGATGTGGACATTTTCTCCAATCACCTGAGAGAAAGTAGAAGTGCGTCAGCATAACTACATCTGTTCACACAAACATCAGTGATGATTAAGACTGAATTTTTCAGTTTAGGACCCACCTGTGGGCCTGAGGTGTATAACCTCCTTCCCAAGTCCTGCCACCCTAGAATATTCAGGATTCAGAGCTTCAAGGCCTTTTCAAGATACCATTCATATCTGACACAGTTAAATAGCCATAGATGTCAGTGGAACACAAGCGTTCATGGTTTAGGTAAGGGCCAGTTACATCACTGATGGAGTACAGTTGCTACAAGGGGAATGCCAAACATAGATTTCTGAACAGTTTATTTGGTAACTGAGGTGAAATAAGTTATTTGTGGCACTGCTCCAGTCATCAGTGAATGCAGCCTCAGGTTAAACGAAAAAAAAGCTGTCAGTGGGGTTGCTATTTATGACACTGAAACTATCCTCTCACAAGCACCATGAATTTCACTGACATTTGTGTTCTGTGACTTTCAAGTCACACCTATGAGCAGAATACCCTGCCCTGAGAAGTGTGAAACCAGCAAGTGCTACATCAGCCCCAGAACATAAGGTCTTTTTATACCTTCAGACTGGATCGCAGAGTCTCTGAAAAGCCCGCTCGCTCCTCCTTGTTGAAATTGATCCAGGTTTCTATGGCAACTGTTGGATTCTGAGAACATGGAACGCCATCTGCGGTTTGGGGACAGAAAGGCAGTTATGATATCAAGACAAAGGTGTATGCACTCAGGAACACCCTTTTCCTGCAGCTGCCTCCCTCCACTCCCACCACAAACCATACTTTCTAGAGAGGAAAAATAGACACAGGTGTTTATAGATTTTGCCAGGCATGATCAGTACTGCCAGCCAGCCAACTACATGAAATTAATTTGGGTAACTATAAGAAGACAGAGCTGTCAGCTCTTAAGCACTTTGGATGATTCAGCAATCTATTCAGGAATCTATGTCCAGAGAAACAGGACAGGAAAGAGAACCTACATGCTGTGTGACGATGACAAATACTTTCTTATTTAATGATTTAGGCAGAAAGATTCTGTTATGGAGAATCTCAGCACCTGCCTTTCTTTCTGGCTGGTCCTAGAAACCTGTCTAGCAAAAGTCATCTACAAAAGGTGCCTATAAGTGCTGTCAGGCAGCTGACCCTCCTGACTGAACATCTGGTCTTGCTGCTATCCTCTTAACATTTGGAAATCCCCAATGAGCTATTAGAGCTTTTCTTAGCTGTGTGACAGTAGAAAACACTGTGCAGACTGCATCAGATTTAAATCTCTTTCCAGACATAACTGGAAGTTTTGGTTAAGCCACAAAGTCTTGCATTATCATCAGTACATTACCTAAAAGATTTTAGGTATTTCCTTCCAGTTTGAAAGCCAGCAATAATGCCTGTGTTCATTGAGAAGCTTCCCTAAGAATACTCTCTGATTTTGCAGTCTATTCTCATGACAAACTCTGAATTCAATGATGCTGAAGGCACCAGACAAATTCCAATGCTTTTCTCTGTAGTGGAAGGGAGCAGAAAGAGTGTGGCACAAAAAGCAGGTACTTCAACTCTGTTTAAAAGGATTCCCATAAGCTAACCATCACATGTAGTGCTGAAATGGAAAAAAATGTTTTTGAAATTGGTCCTAGAGTGCAACAGAAGGTAAACTTAATAAATTACTATTTCATTAAATTAATTTTAATCCTTGCCACTGAAAGTTTCCTCTATTTAATTCTCCATTAACTAAACAAAGAGGCAGGAAAGGCAAAATAAAAGGATTTTTCCTACCAGCAGTAGGGAAGTATTTCAGATTTTAATCCATTTTATGAGCTAAGTTGTGGCATAAATGCTGAGTAATGGAATTCTACATATGAAAATAGATGATGCATGGAAAAAAAGTTATACTGAGCAATTGTTTTAATTTAGGACCACAAGTGCTAAAGTCCATAGTCCTAAAACTCTTTTTCTTTATGTGAAATCCCAAGGAAATTAAAGGTGATCAACCTCCAGTTTTATTTCATTATTTTAGAGTTTTTTTAGATGAACTTGCTACTTACTTTAAAAACTTTAGCTAGATAGTTATCAAAATTACTACAAGTTTATCAGTTTTTGAGCTCTCAGTATGTATACTCAATAGGTTCTTGACTGTAAATTTCTTTAGATGCAATAGAGGTAATTTAATGCAATATCTGTAAAGTCTCTATTATGCATAGCATCAACTCTAAAGGCTAGCTTAGGTCTTTTGGATAGATTTACCAGTGTTCCAAAGAAGCCAGTCATATTAGGTTTATTTTTGCAACTGCATGTAAAACACATGACACACAAAGTCTAGTTACTTACTGAGTTACAAAGAGTAATTAAAAGCAAGAAAGAAGCACGCTTGGATGTATGAGATGCTTCTACATTCTTGCTTCCTCTAGCAATGATACATAACTGCAGAAGAATGAACTTGTGACTGCAGCATCCTGGAGAGGTAACAAGTACTGACTGTACCTATTAGGGCAGCAGATCTTTAAGGATTGGTGGAAACTGGACCAGGTTGTTTATGTGTTGACATGTCCTTCAGAACTTTGAGTCATGGCATCCATTACTGTGGAAGGCTATTACCTTTACAGGATGGGCAATTACTGTATTACTCAAGATATTACAATGCCTCTATTTCAGCCAGTTGAGTGCCTAAGTAATCCTAACAATTATATACAATTGTAAAAAACACTAAAATAGTCAAAAAATACGTGCTCAAGCCTTCTTGCAGATGTTGAGTTATTGCATCACTATGTTAAATTATTAAGAGCTAAAGGGATAAAAAAGACTTTCATCAGATGTGTATTTCTGGTAAGGCTCCTTTGTTTTACTTTTAATGCAAACAAAAATACAACAAATTGTTGGAAGTTGTTCTTAAAAAATGTGTAACACTTCTAACCTGTTGACTCAAGAACTGCTGTGAATTTCGAGCATTCTGTATGCCCCTTTTCTATAGCTTAGATGTTTCATGTCCAGTAACAATTCATAGTTTGGGGCTTTTTCTGATAAAGGTATCCAGAATGTTTTGTTCTGCCTCACTTAGCTAAGTCTCTGAATAGACAGTGATTATGAAAGTTTGTATCTTTCCATCTATTTCATTCACTACTTGACCAGACTATGAAAGTCTCTTTCCACATCCACATTCTAGGCAGTTTCAAGAACTCCTTACCTGTAAGGATGTCTGTCAGCAGGCGGAGAGGCAGGTGTAGGAACTCCTCTGTCTCCTGCAGCTGAGACAAATGTGACTTTGCACAGTGTTTGGCAGCTGTGTAGAGCTCCATGTCACTGTGTTGATCTGCCAACCACATGACCTGCAGACAGTTTCTAACCTGCACCGTACGGGCCAGAAAACGGGAGCACTCTTCAAAAAGTGCAGTCAGCTGGTACATGTCTGCCACTTCATAGGTTTCCTGCAACTCCTCTGCCCTCAGCTTTACAGTTCCATGGTAAATATAGTCCACAAGGAGCTGAAAGACACTCTCGCTAACATCCTGCAGCTCAATCACCCGGTTGTGGGCCTCCTTTAGGTTGGAAGTGAACATGGAACGAAAAAAGCAGCTCTGAGCTGAGAGAACCAAACGGTGCAGCTGGAATTCTTTGCCTTCCACTGATATTGTAACATCAGCAAAGAGCTCATCCTCCAAGCATAATTTCATAATACCCTGGGCCACACGGCCTGAGTGGGAGCGGTCGGTGAAGGTGTAGTTCACAAAGTAGTTCTCTTCTGCAGAGGAGCCTCCGGTCTCTTCTGACGACTCCATGGTGCTGCAGAAATCAGACCTCCAGCAATCTGTAAAATCACAATAATTATACATCCTTCTCTCACCACTAACAAGATTATGCAGTACTTCAGGGTACAGGGAAAAAATCAAACCTATTGGTAAGAGTCCAGCATATTTTAGACTGAATATAAATAGCACAGCCAGAAGCTTGTGCCTGAGCTTCAGAATCTCAAGCAGCAAATGAGAAGTTGGCATAATTAAAATTGTAATATATACCAAACTTCCAGTACAGTGAACATCACATCCCAGCAGGGCTGGGAGACGTGCATATCTTTTCACCACTCATTTCACTGACACAAAGAAATGCAGCAAGTTATTCAAGTGGAAAGTCCAGCAAGTGCCCTAGGAAACCTGCAAACCCAAAAAAACCTGACAGTAGCATAGCTGGACTAGATGCGAAAACAATTACAATATCATACTAAAAAAGAGCACAGGCAGCAGTTCGTATCATCAGGAGGTGTTAATTACTGTGTAAACCCAATGATGAATTTGTATCAAGGTGAACTTGTTTTTACCAAAAAGATGCATGAGATGTCTGCCCGACATAACCACCAGTCCTTCAAGCTAATCAAATGAGATAACTGATGGTTATGCTGTTGTTAATGTGCCAGTCAACTTCAGCATGCAAAACAACATGTTAGATGTTGTTAGTCACTGCCTCCCAAATGGAAAAAGGAACAAAATTTAAAAGAAAACACCTCTTAGTAGGTACCACGGATGTTTGCAGAGCTCCAGGTAGTTTGTGGGTCAGAAAAGCTTCTGAAACACAGAAGGGCTATTACAGCAAGGAGCTCTTCTTTGCCACGGCTCTTGACAGCATTAGCAACAGTTGCCTACCTGCATTCACTCTAGACTCATTTTTTTTAACTGAACTACCAGCCATGATGTCTGATATCAGAAATTTCTTCCATTAACAATGAACATTATTTCAAATATAATGTTTGACAAAAATGTGGGTTTTTTTCCTCCAATAGATTCATAGTTACTCTTTCATGGTTTATCTTGTCAAACACACATTTTTTTACAATTACTCTGCGTGATCAGGAGGGCTCTTAAGTTCTTTGCTCAAATTCTGTCCATGGGAAGTAGTGTCTACATCCCTGATTGGCTGGACAAGTCTATCTCATCTCTGGTGATAGCCTGCCTTAACTATACTCTTTTCTCGATTTTACAGTAGTTCAGACCTGTCTGAAAAGTACCTATCCATTAGTCTGTAAGAGACTGAGGAACTGCAGTCAGCATAGAACACGTCAGTACTATTTTTCCAGCTTTACAAAGTATGAGCCTATCCTGCAAATTGGCTTCCACTTCGGTTAAAGCTCTTTATCCTTACAGTCAAGGTGCTTAGGGGCTTCATCCCAGAATGCAGAAAAGACCACACAGAGCACCAGGATATGGACAGATGAACTACTCTGCCCCCTTGGCACGGCAGAAACAGCTGCCCCCAGTACCCTGCACAGCTCCCAGAGGACTGATGCCAAGTCACAAAAGAAACGCCAAGAAGCAGCTGAAGACTAGGTAAATTTCACATCTTCCTTGCAGACACCCAAAGGTCCCTTTTGCACCCATGGTGTCTCTGCTATAAAGAAAGAGGCATGCAGGACAGTTAACTGTCCCATAAAGCCAAATCGTATGCTCCATGCATTCCATAGGCCACACTATCAATGACAGTGGTTTAACCAACACCTGGAACATCTCCTTCACGGAATTGCAGAATCACTTAAGTTGGAAAAACCCTCTGAGACCATCGAGACCAACCTATCGCTGAATACCACCATGCCAACTAGACCGTGGCACTGAGTGCCACATCCAGTCTTTCCTGAAACACTTCCAGAGACAGCAACACCACCACCACCCTGGGCAGTCAATTCCAGTCTCTAGTTATCCTTCCTGTGAAGAAATTCTTCCTAATGTCCAGCCTAAACCTCGCCTACTTCAGCTTAAGCCTGTGTTCTCTCACCCTGTAGCTGGTTGCCTGGGAGAAGAGGCCAACCCCCACCTGGCTACACCCTCCTTTCAGGCATTTGGAGAGGGTGATAAGGTCATCTTTGAGCCTTCTTTCCTCCAGGCTAAACAAACCCAGCTCCCTCAGCCTCTCCTCACAGGACTTGTGCTCCAGCTTCCTTCTTTCCTTGCTCCTGACAGGGTCGCCGATGCCACGGCGGCGCCCGGGATCGGGGAACCCCTAAGCACAACTGACAGCGACCCCACGGTCCGAGGCGGGCAGAACGAAGGAAGGGAGGCTGATCCTGGAGCAATGCAGATTCCCACCACGGCCGCGGTGACGCCGTGCAAGGCTCAGCGCTGGCTCAGCCCGGGGGCTGCCGGGGTCCGCCGCCCCCCGCGCCCACACCTCCCGGCGCTCGCCGCTCCGTCCCGGGCGGACGGCCGCGCTGCTCCCCCCGGCCGCGCCGCGCGGCACCCACCTGCGGCGCCTCCCT
>VZUI01094811.1:0-33268 GCA_013401135.1 Cettia cetti
TAATTGTTATTGTTTGTTTGCATTGTTAGAAATACTAGTAAAGAACTGTTATCCCTATCCCGTAACTCTGCCTGAAAGTCCCTTTAATTTCTTAAATTATAATAATTCGGAGGGAGGGGATTTGGATTCCACATTTCCTAAGGAGGTCCTGCCCCTCCTTAGCAGATACCTGTCTTTCAAACCGAGACACATAGGAAGAGACCTTCTGAAAGCTCTGAAGTTAGAGGTGGAGAAGCATTTTGAACACAGATAGTCAGCCTGACTATACAGTCTACATTGTTTAAATACACTGGAATTCAGCCACAGCAATGGTGCAATTAAATACTTTTGCAGGAACAGTGCTTTAAAGTGTTTATACTGTACTGTGAATAATACAGTTTATATTGCATTATAACTAAGCACAGCTTAATTATTCTTAAAGACTGTAAAATTAAAAACCACATTGTCCCTAAATACATTTCCTCTTCTTTATAACTTGTAAATCTGACTCTCTCCAGTACTTGCTAAAATAAATCTTTTCTGTGCAGAACTTCACTATATTACTATCCTTTTTAGCATGCTAAACTATGCTTCAGGATTAGATTCATCAACTAAGTTACTAGATTAGTTTGAAAAATATTACATTTTATGCCTCCCAAAGCATTATATTTAATTTTTAATTTTAAAAACACCAAAAATTCAAATGAATAGTTAAAAATGGTATTCCAAATTTTGAAGGTAATACTGTTTCCACAGCATTAAAATCATAGAGACAGAATATACTGAGTTGGGAGTGAACCATTAGGATCATTGACACCAACTCCTGGCCCTGCAAAGAACATCCATAAGAGTCACACCATGTGCCTGACAGCATTGCCCTAACACTTCATAAACTCTGTCAGGCTTGGTGCTGTGACCACTTCCCTGGGGAGCCTGTTCCAGTGCACAACAACCCTCTGCACTGTATGGATTCTAACATGCAACCTAAACCTCCCCTGACTCAACTTCAGGCCATTCCCTTGGGTCCTGTCCCTGGTTAAGGGAGAGAAGAAATCAGTGCCTGCCTCTCCACTTCTCCACATGAGGAATCTCACTCATTGCAATGAGATCTCCCCTCACTCTCATCCAGGCTGAACACAGCAAGTGAACCCAGCTTCCCCTCAAGGCCCTTTTCATCCTCATAGCCCTCCTTTGGACATTCTCTAATAGTTTAATGTTGTTTTTATATTATGGTGCCCAAAACTGCCCCCAGCACTCGAGGTGAGGCAGCCCCAGTGCAGAGCAGAGCAGAGCAGGACAATCCCCTTCCTTGCCCAGCTGGTGATGCTGTGCCTGATGCACCCCAGGACAGGGTTGGCCCTCCTGGCTGCCAGAGCTCTGCAGACTCATGTTCAACTTTCCATCAACCAGGACCCCCAAGTCCCTTTCCTAGGGCACTGCTCTCCAGCCTCTCATTTCCCAGTCTATACACACAATGCTCTGCAATCTATGCCCTGCCCTAGATGCAGAATCCAGCACTTGCTTTTATTAAACCTTATACAACTGGTAATTGTCCTTTTTTAAAATTTTTCATGGTCTCACTGCTAGGCCTCTCTGCTCTCAAGAAGGTTGACAGCTCCTTCTAATTTGGTGTTGTCAGCAAACTTAGTATCCCTTTAAGTCCTGCCTCCATGTCATTTATAAAGACATTGAAGAGCACAGGCCCTGAGATGGAGCCCTGTGGAACCCCAGTCTGATGCCACCCCATTCACTGTAACCCTTTGTGCCCAACCTGTCAGCCAGCTGCTCATCCATCACATGATGTGGGGTTTTTTAATCCAGCTGTGGGAAGGACATTTTGTTCAGTAAGACACTATAAGAGACAGCATCAAAAGCTTTGCTGAAGTCCAAAAATATTACAACTACTGGGTTTCCTTGGTCAGCTGAGCGGGTTACCCTGTCATAGGAGGAAACTCAACAAGCAGGACTTTCCCCTCAGGAAGTTGTGCTGGCTGTGACCAATAACTGTGCTGTCCTTCAGGTGTTTTTCAATACCTCCTAGAATAATCTCTTCCATGATTTTACCAGGCACTGAAGTGAGACTGACAGGCCTGTAGTTTCTGGGGTCTTCCTTGCCCTTCTTGAAAATCAGAAAACTAGCCAGCTCCCAGTATTGGTAAAGGTCTGTTTTATCACCTTTCTAATTTTCATAATGACTTAATTTGTAAATTATGGTGCTTTTTGACATCAAATACTTAATCACAAGTTCTTACTGTATTTGGGTTATTGGCAGCATGTATATATTCTTGTGTATCTATTTAGGAGAAATAGAGCTAACTGCAAGTCTTGTGATAGAAAGGTATTACAGTTTTTAGTGAAACAGATACATTAGCATCACTAATTTGAAAGCATTCTTTCTCTCCAGGATATTCCAAGAAATCTTGTATGATTGCTTTAGGTTGTTAGGTAATGTAAGTCTAAGTTATCTTTGGATGGGATTTAGCAATTCTGAAGTGGAGTCATGCATGATCTAACATCAAGAAAATGTGGGCAAATTATCCATTGCTCAAAGAAATATGTAGCTTATGGTACCTAAATAAGACCACATGCCTCCTATAGAAAGTCAATCAAAACACTGATTTTAGAAAGAATTCAGAATTTCAGATTGCACTAATAAGGCAAAAGACACAGCTGGACAAATGCATCGACCACCCAAACATTTTCATTTTACGAGCCTTTTTCATTCCCCTATCTCCCTATTTTCCACATTTGCTCCTCCTCAAACCTTCTAAATCCCCCCTTTTCATCTTTGGTTCCTGCCTGGCAGCCCGTGACTATTGTCTCATCCCAAGATGCTCTTCCTCTGCATCCCATCATGTGTCCCATCACAAGACACTGACCCCTCTTAGTCTGAAAGGTGGAGACCTACTCCCAATGAGTCATAATGATGGATTTTATGTCTGGATACTGGGGCTCTCCGGGGGCAGTCATCAGCTTTGGGAGATATTGCTCTGCAAATTAATGGAGAATAGAAACAAATATTCACTTCTAGATAATTGTCCATTTCCTACAGAGCAAAATGCACTATAAGTCATAAAATGATCCTGCCAGTGATGTAATACTACATTTCTTATTTCTTTCTCATCTTCCAAAAATTCAGGATAATGGGAGCTATGTCATTTTGCTAGTTTTAGACACTTAGAAAAGTTATGTGTGTCCCTTTATCTTTACTGCTGAAAGCAGCTTAAAATGTTTTGTTACTTTCCAAAACTGAATTTATCCCTAGAGAAGAAACTGCAATTTTTAGTGCCTCTAAAGATGAAGAAGATGGATTGAAAGAAACTTTCCATGACTGAGAACCATTTCCATTTATTTAATGACATAATTAAGCACCCAAGGAAAGTTGATGGCAAATTATTTTTTCACAAATACAGTACACTTTAAGCAACATGTATTTAAACAACAACAATAAAACATAAAGAAATTTATTTTAGCAATATACTCTCAAACTTAATATAGCTCAATATAGCTTTCAAAATTAACATTAATGTGTCAGAAAAAAAATCCAAACCAAACCCCAAACTCCAGTGTAAAGTAACTATTTTACTTCTCACAAAACTACTATAATTATTATAAAGTCAGAGTCTGACAGAAGACATACTATAGATTGTTTGCATAAGGAACACTTTAATTGAGAGTAAACAGAATATGAAAATTCTATCTTTATATCAGATTTTCTCAAGTAAAGTCTTCAGAAGACTGGAGAATCTTGCTAAATATTAATACTGTTCAGGTTGAATGTCAAACTGATTTCAACTACATATTTATGTGCTAAATATTTTTGTGGGATGAGTTTTGAAATATATTAGAACTGGAAATCATTTAAATTGCAATTTGAGACATGATGAATTTTATATATAGGAGCAAGAAAAAATAGTTTTGAGAGAAAAGGTCTTAATACTCTGGGAAAAAAAAAAAAAAGACAGTTTTTTCCATAATGATCTTTTTAAACATACTTTATATATTCTTCTATTTTCCTTGTATCTCTGTGTTTTTTCCCAATCTCTCTGGAAGATTCCCTGAGACCTCTGCAAGATCCCAGTAGCTTTGACAGTAATTCCTTACTATGCAGACACTGGTTCAGTGTTCCATGAAGGATGAAGTAGTCCATGCACATTGTTTCTGCAATATTGTAACTTAGCAAAGATACTTATAGACCAGGAATCTGATTTTAAAGTTTTCTTCTTTTATATCATCATCCACTAGCACACTTGGTTATATGTAATAGTGAAGAAAATTTTCACAAAATTATTTATGTTGGAAAAGATCATCAAGTCCAACCTTTAGCTGACTTTACCACAAACAACAATTTCATTGCTCCTTTTAGCCAATACAAGACAACCAATTTGAGTTCAATTTTTCCAAGGTGCCATCACTACCAGCTGCAGACATTTCCTTACTTTTTTGATGTATGTACAGGCCTCTAACAGCTGCTTTAATATCAGGGCTCATTTGATTTCACAGCAGACATACTATGAATATTACATTTCTCAATCTTTGAGAAAGTTACAAAAGTATAATCTCATATACCTTCCTATAATAGTGAAGGGGGGTCCAGGCTTGCACTTTTCAACAAAATTGCTGATAATAAAAAGAGCTTAAAATGTCAACAACATGAGCTTAGACCATGCCAAGTGCTTTTTGGTTTATGCACAAATAGTCACTTCTTGTTTCTGACATTATCTTGGGTATATTCTAATTTTTCCATTTTAATGCTCCTTCTTTGAATACTAAAGGCTGCAGAATATCACATCAATCCATTAGTTTCTGCATTAAAAAAAATTCAGTTCCTGAAAACAACTGTCAGTTCCTGAGAGCAAGAATTGGAGTGTGGATGAAATCCAACAGCTACACCCTGTGCAAAACCAGCATTTTCACAGCAAGTCAACTACATTGCCCTTGATAAATCTCTTTGCAAAAATTATAATCAAATAGCAGCCAAGGTTTGGAGAATCCAACAAAATGTTTTTTACTTCCTGTTACAGACACACAGGCATATGGACCAGAAGCATAATAGTAAAACTAGTATATGAGGATATGTTTCACCACAGAAGAATTAATGCCTTTCTTGTTAATTAATAAAAAAAAAAAAACCCAAATACTATGGCATAATAGCTTTCCAACATTTATAATTTTTTATTTAGTACATTTGCAAGCTAAATACTAAGGATGTTTTAAGCATCACTTTTCCAAATTAAAGAAGTTTGGCTGTATTTTCTGCAATTTTTACATGGTATATATTAGAAAATACCACATGCATTTAGATGAAGAAAGACAAAAATAATTTTTATTAACAGATTAAGGATTTTTACACATGGTATATAACAAGATATATAACTGGAGAGTATAGTTTGTAAATATATGCATCAATAATTGTGTAGGAATAACTCAAAATTTTGCTGTACTGATGTTATTGTTTCCATGATCTCGTCTGAGCTGGAAGATCCTCTTTCTTGTATGGTATATATATATATTCTACTTACTCTTGCAGTTGGACCAATCCTTTGTAGTTACACTACCATATTACAGACATCAGCATTGGATGATCTCATCCAGTGTGATTTTGGCAACAAAACTTGCATGGATTCCAAATTTGACCTTTGCTTCTTTTTGTTGCAGATTCTATTTTCTGAATTGGAAATTGGCTTGGGGTTAGTTTTGGGGGTTTTTGGGTTTTGTTGGGGGGTTTTTGTTGGTTTTTTGTTTTTTTTTTTTTTGTTTTTTTTTTTAATTCTCTCACAGTCATGCTAGCCAAGAATTTAACTTTGTTCAGTAAGTTTTCATGTGAGTTGACAAATTTTCTTTGCTTGGAAAACTTAAATTACTTGGATAAAAAAATAGTTCTTTGTGTTTGAGACCTAGGACAAGTCATAACTTGATCTTTTATAAAACCCCCAGCATTCTTGCATTGTTAGGCCAGCCATATTCTCTCTTTGTCTTGCTTTTATACAGTCTTTAAAAAGGTTCAATTTATGCATGGCATTCTAGTTTTTCAACTTACTGAAAAAAAAAAAAAAAAAAAAAGGAAGAAGGATTCAAACCCAAAGTGCATACAAAATGTTTTGCTGTGCTCATAATAGGCATTTCTAGAGGAGTCAAAACTCAGAGTAACACAGAATGGCTGGGGTTGAAAGAGAATTCTGGAGGTCATCTGGTTGCAGTCCCTGCCAAGCACAGTCATCTGAAGCAGGATTGCATCCAGGTATGTTTTAGTGACTCCAGAGAAGACCCCACAGCCTCTCTCCTCATTCTCTTTGCTGCTGCCTTTCATTGTTCTCTAAAGGACAAGTTAGTGTGATGAACACACCCTCCTTGCAGGAGTGAAGAGCACCATGGTTCAAGCACCAGCAACCAATGTGCCTGGACTGGAACCAGCCCTGCTGGGCAGGCCGTGAGTTCTGTGCTGGGCTGCATCTTATCAGGAACAAAGGAGTCCAGCCTATTTCTCATCAGGAACCTGAGCTGGGGCTGGACACAACTAAAACTGCTACAGCCACGAAGCTGTGCCTACACCAGGGAAGGGGGCTGCCTGCCAGTCAAGCACTTCACACTTTAAACAAACTCCCAAGGCCACTGCGTTCTCCTGCTGGTTGCACAGCAGCCATCTCAACCTTCCATAAGCAGGGCCACTGCTCAAGGTTACTCCTCAGGGACCCAGCATCTGATAGCTAAAACAAGGTAAGTAATACTTAGGCCAAAAATACATTGTATGCTAAAGTCAATTACATATATCCAACTGTAGCTTAATTATTAGAAGAGTGGCAAGTAGCAGTGTTTCACTACTGTCTAAATTGTTGTGTAAATCAATGTCTAACCACCATCTAAACTTTCATTTCAAGGAGCATTTCAATAATTCTCAATTATTTTACATCACATTAAACTACTTCTTTATCACCATTTTTTCATTCAATCATCATTTAATTACTATTTAAAAAATATTTGATCATTAATAAAAATCTTTAGTTATCCCCCCAATTATGACTTCCCTTGATATTTTATTTGCAATGGTTAGACTTTTTTCTTTTTTAAACAGATGGATAAAACAGCTTTTCATACTTTACTAGATATCTCAGGGGAAAAAATCATCTTTAGCCATAAAATTCATACCCTGCATTACATAGATATGTATGTGTGTGAGCATGAATTTATAGTGCATGTTACTCCCAGACAACAAGGTCTGTTTTTCACAATTATATTTCTTCTTCTCCTGAGGCTTAGAGATGAAGGTTGCCAATAAAATACAGATTCAAATGCATATAAAAGCTTCAGAATATTAAACCACTGGATCCAGACAGTTCCAAGATAGACAAAGCATCCAGTGCAAAAATATCCATGCAAAGTGTTCAGACAATACATATATTGTAAATCAAACAAGGGAGGCAAGAAACAGAGCTGCCCAGTCCATTCTAGGAGAAAAAACATGCCTTTGTTTTCCCATGGCATTGTTAGACTCAAAGAATGCTGAATAAGTGATGAACTTAGCTTTTGTGTGATTAAGTGCACAAGCTGTATTTCTGAATTTTAACAGTCAACTGGGCGATTTTCAGTAACCTTCGTAATTTAACGTTAATTCTTCCATGATGTTCTTTCACATAACGTAGATTTGAATAACCACATCCAGCAGCTACCTATTCTAGAACCAGTGAGAGGTCTCAAATGTTGTGCTGCTTCAACATAATTTGATATATCTGACATCAATGAAATTATGCTTATTAAATATGACACATGATAAATTAATGCAAAATAGCCTAAAAATTACTAGTCTTCTGAATCTCTTTATTAGATATTATTGGCATAATCAAAAGAGGCTAGGACTTTCCTATAAAATGCAGTATAAACATTCTCCTCAAAAGACTATTTCTCCAAATAGTAAATAAATAGAGAAACGGTAGAAGAGAAACCCAGCAACATAGCAGTAATAATTTTGTCAGGGAATGCTCCCTACACAAATATGCTTTACAATTTTTTCACCTATACAAGCACACGAAGACTGCATAACATTAAGTCTGCAAAGACTTCTTTTACTTGCTAAGTTTTAATTTCCTCATCCAAAGTTATTCTGTGACAAAGGAAAAAGACCTTAAAGCTCCCTGGTAGCTTGCAGGGAAAAACATCTCCGGAAGGGGAAGAATGACTACATTTAAATAGCTGAAGACATGCTGGTTCCAAGGCCTGTTTTTCACATGCAGGATTAGGACAGAGATTCTTTCACTGTCACCCTCTTACATAAATATTTCCTTCCCTGAGGCTGTATTCAATTTAGAGCTGGAATAATGAAAAGTCAATAGTGGCCTGACAGGGACAGGCACACATGGATAAATTTTGGCACTGTCATTAGAAAATTATTTGGTGAAGCTTTAAGAAAACATTAGGAAAAGCTTTAAATTCACATGCAAACATCATACCTACCCAGAATGGCAAGCTGAAGCAGACTTTTTCAGCAGATTCCAAACCTTGCTCAAATTTTAATGTGCTCCATTTCTCCATGTGTAAAGCAGAAATGAAAGATTCCTTTTCTCTTTCTTCTATCCCTTTGTGAATTAATGATTCAGATTATAAGATATCTGAGATATACACTCCTATATACACCGTATATACACTAATCCCTTTGCAGAGCTGCATGAGGTGAGGACATGCCACGCTTTTTAGTGATGCCAGTGCTGTCAGCAGCAGTTAACTGCTCTCCAGGCTGTAAGGCAGAATTACTCTGGGGCTTAAGTAAGCAGGCAAACACTGTAGACTGCATAGGGCATAGGCAAAAGGCAAGGATTTCTATGCTCAGTCAGGGGTTTTCCTCAGTATATGCATACCCTAATTTTAGGTATACAAGGAATTTTAAGGAGAGTCAAAGAGAGTAAGTATTCTCAGGAGAGCCATTCCAACTTGGACTTGAGAAAAATTTAAGTACTGAGAATCAAGGCAAGGCAGAATCTAGGTGACATGGGCGTCATTTTTACCATTATGTGTACGTACAACCTCCAAAACATTGTGGGGTCCAGACTTCCTTTGAGAACCTTATTGCATACCAGGGAATAAAAGTACTAGTTTTGTTTCTAGAGATTTGCTAGTCACACTGCCTACTGAGAGTTCTAAACAGTATCTCACAGTTTGCCCAGCAGAGTTCCTTCTCAATGAAGATGCAGCAATAATGACAAATCTATGAATAAACAAGCTGATAGACAAGTCTATTAACTTTGTCTTTTTTAAGATACAAACTACAATTAATCAGCTAGCTTAATGAAGATTCTTGTAGCTGCAAAATAAACAAAAGGACGTTATCTGTGTAGTGCATTCACAGATAACCAGCATCAAACACTTAAGGAACAGAAATGTTGCTCTGGCTGCTGGTAAAAGAATTTTCTTTAATGTCTCTGATAATTATCTTTGACATTTCATAATTAAGTATTGCCAAGCCCATACTACAAAGGTATGTTACATTTTGGATATAGTTTTCACTTAGAAAATGTTTTCTACAAGCAATAAATGGAAGACCATAATCAAAAGTCTCTGTAACTGTAAAAATGGAGAGTATATTCCCCATCTAAGGACAACTTCCAGCTGAAAAGCCCTGCAATATAGAGCAATATATCCACTAGATCCCTGAAAACTAATATTCTAGAGTAAACTAAAAAAATGAACAGTATTATTTACTCATGCAATAGCTGTATTAAGAAACCAAATGAAGGGAATTTTCACAGGGGTAAGAAGGGAAAAACAGGAAAAAACAACCTTCTGCTCTTTCCTACCACCATTCTACCAAAATCTCAGAACCAGGAGTACTTTCTGTTTCCCACTGATTTTTAACTTGTTGACTGTGGAATCTTGTCCCTTCTTCATTTGTCTGAAGCCGTGTCCTTGGTCTCTTCCCACTTCTTTCAGGGTGGCCTTCGCAGTAGCTTTCTTAGCTCCTGCCTCCTCAGAGTTCTGTCCTTACTCTTCTTCTGTTGTCCTTTCAGATTTTATTTCAGCCATGATCTGTCTTCAAAACATTTCTAAAATATGCTTGGGGGTTCTTTTTTTCTATTTTCCTATGCAACCAAAAATCTCATTTATGTCCTTATGAATTAACACAATATCCATTTTTTTGGTTTTGCTATTTGCCCTGCCTGTACAAAGTCATAACACTAAACAACAATGAACATTCTATCCCACAACTTTGATTGCAGCATGCATTTCTGTGCATTCCTACATCTGTGGTTCCACATGCAAAGCATGATGAAAATTGCCATTGCTCATAAAACTGAAGTGAACAAAACTGTAACTTTGGGCATCAGCATTAGAGGTCAGATTAAATATATATATATATTTGGCCTATAAATTGGAAGTTACAAGTCTGTGCTAGTGAGCTACTTATTCACTGAATTAATCTTTTATTGCCTTGAGATAGCTGGTAAACACTGTCCAGCAGCACTTCTCAGATGGAGCATGCTCTCCTGCTCCACTGTCATGCAATTTGATATTAACTCTGGAAGATATTGCCTGTGCATCCAAGGCTCATTTCATATAATTTTATCTGAGTGTTCATAGCTCTACAAGTACAATGAAATTCCACACATTATAAAATGTCAACGTTCTACTGATAATACCATTTCATTCCCCTGTTTATCACAATAATAATAATTGAGCTCATTAAAACACCTACTTCATCTCTTACAAATTGTTCCTTGGTAATCCTTTCTTTCTTGACTGGAAAAAATGTCCTTACAGAAGAATTTTGTGACAGTTGTACCTTCCATGCAGTTCTTACTGAATTGTTCTGCTTTTCCAGCATCTGTTTTTCACCCTCATAACACAAAATAATGTCCCACTAACCTACTCTTGAGAAAGTAGTCTCCAAAAGACTATTGCTTCTGACACAGTTTGTTCTAGGAGCATAAACAGACTCAAAGAAATCCACAATCATAACAGAAGAGTGACTTGAAAGTTGGATTCCTATATAGGCATCAAGCTTGTGAGCTTGTGAGTGGGCAGGCACAAGTAGCAGTCACAGAATTTTCTAACATACACTCAGAAATTAAAGAACAAATTAAAGCAAAACAAATTACAAGTCAATTAGTTTTATACAATTACATTTTGGAAAAAGAATACTCACTAGCATTGATACAAAATCACTAAAGTATTTGGTTTGGGAAGTAATTATTTTTAAGCAGAAAGCCCCAACACCCCGACTGCTTTAGCAAAACCACCAAACAGCTTTTGGCAAGAAAAAAAAAAATCACAAAATATACACACCCATACAACTGAGAAAGTATTTCCCAGGAAACTGTCTTAACTGATAAAATATATTCCTAATGAATATACTTTTCTAATAATGATTATCAACTTGAACTCCAAAGGTCCGCTTCTGTCCTGACTGCACTAAAGTCAGGAAGAATTACACTTATACAAGAAAAGGCAGGAGGAGGGACCTAATCAAAAGTTTCAAAAGATGGTACCCAAAGAAACAACCAAGAACTGTAAATGCCTTGAAAACCATGGGAACTGGATATGTTTAAATACCACCTACTCACCAATATTTAAAAAAACTACAAGCAACCCACAAGCTTCTTTTATTTAGAAAACTAAGATTAGTTACCATCCAAAATTGTTGAGCTTTTTATTTAATTCTGAACTGATTTTTTTTTTTTTTTTGCCCAAGAATACTAAACAGAATGGGATACAGAAAGGGAAATGGGAAGCAAACCTAATACACAGAATGAAAACAGGCAGTCTTCAGTTTTAGAAATTGCTTTAGGCAAAGTTTTAGGGTTGCTGATACATTACTGAGAAATGGGTTGTGCTAGATCTGGAATTAGGAAAGTATTTTCTCTGGTCATATGGACAGGATTCTCATGTTTCTTGGCTGGTTTTTATTGTTTTAGTAGTGAATAATAATCAAAGAAATACAGAAACATAACACATTTTTGCTGTCCAATTTTCTGCAAAGACACTGTGTTTTGGCAGCTCTCGTGGTCTTTGCTTCTCTCTTCCTTGTTATGTACTGCAAATTTTGGTAGCAATCTTTTTCTTATTTTCTTTTTATTAATTAAAGATCTGTGCTGCAAGAGGCTCTCTGCTGCATAGCAAAAGAAGAGAGGAGAATCTCTTAGACAAATCTCTTTTTAAAGGCTTTTACATAACAATAAGCACCTGGACTCACTGACTCATCTTAAATGGGTTCCTCCATTAAAACTAACAGGTGTAAGAGAAGGAATCTGAAATCAGGATTAAAACTTTACTGAATATAAATTTTGTATTAATGACAGTCAAAGAAATAGGCTGGTATAACAAACCTGGAGATGGGAATTAGGTTGAAGATCCAGTAGGATGCAGAGACAGAGTTAGAAGAGGGCATGAAAAACAAATGTCAGGATTGTCTCATTTTTGTTTTTGTCTGTTGGCAAACAGTACTGGAAGCAAAAGGTAAAGTACTAGATCTCTTTAATATTATAGAATCAGAGAATTGTTTGGGTTGGAATGGACCTTTATAGATCACCTAATCCAAACCCCTTGCCATGGGCAGGGACAACTTTACACCAGGTCACTAGATATCCATTCACATAAGTAAAAATACTTAAGACCTATGTACGTATCAGAATTGTCATGAGGGTATTTTTTTTTTTTCTTTAAAAAAGAACAGATTTCACACACCACTTTGAAAAATATGAGAAAACGGAGGCTGACAAGTCAAGAACTCAGAAAACTTTGTGGCTAATGCCAGAATCGCGATCGCTTAATGTCTTAATTTCACCCCTTATGGCATATGCATTATAGCATATTGTTATAAGTTATTTTTCCCATTTGGAAGGAATATTACAATTCTAGTAATGTATTTTTAAGCATAGAAAATGCTTGATGGGACTATTACTCCTACCAACTTAAGAAAACATAAGCAAGCAACGAAGCTGACAGTGGAAAATGAGAAAACCCAAGCAGGTTTCAATTTAAAGCATTAAGAAAGTCAGACTCCTTTGTAGTAAGACAATGCTGGAAGCCCCAAGAGGAAAGAAAGGAGAACACATCTGTTCCTACTGACGTCAAGGAGGCTAAGGGCCAGGCTCTGCCCCTGTGCACACACAACTACCATTACTTTCAGCTGAAATAACTTGCAACTTAGAGTTCAGCTGAGTCCTGTACATCAAAGTCAAAAGTTCATAGTATTGTTGTGTCATAAATTATTATCAATGCATTTTGCTCATGCCTAACAATGTTGTACAAACTGATTCATTGACAGTTCCTGCCTTGAAAATTTGAGTATCCCAGTCTAAGAAAATAAGCAACTAGCATTAAGAGGAGGATACTGAGAAACTCTGGCAGAGAATGTCTGCATCCGTAGTTTAGTTACTCTAAACTATGTACAACCAGATCACATTACTTCAAATTTCCTATTGATGAAGATTAGAAAATAATGTACTGAATGCTTTTTAATTCATATTCTTTTGTTAGTTGTTAAGTGATCAACCAGAATTTACTTAAAAAATTATTCCCTTCCAAATGGTTTGGAAATAATTAAAGAAATATATCACTACTTTAAAAATGTTTTCTTGATAACGGTTCAGTTATAAAGAAGTCTATTTGAGTATCGTTGACATTGCAGTCCATTTTGCAATGTTCCTCTTCATCATAGTACTTTTGAGTCACTGTTTTTGGCATATATATTACACCTCAACCCATTGAACAAAATGTGTTAACATACCTAATTTACTTAACAGTTTATAAAGCTATCATGGAAAGAAAATAAAGGAAGGAAGAGTAAGGAAGTGAAAACGGTCATAGAAAAATATTTGCTTTTTAAAAATATCTGCAGAAACAATATTTCCAATATCAATATTTTTAAATATTGTGTTTTCTCAGTAAAAACCCTATAGCAATTTTTATTTTGTGCATAATTTTATTTGTGGGATCAGAAATTACTTCAAATAAACAGTTCCAGATGGATCAGCTGGATATTAAGTTATTAAGGAGTGAAACTAAAGGTTCTTATGGTGCACTCCTACATTGTATTTCAACATAAGTAAGACTGTTTTGATATCCAGTAGGAATATTACTGTACTCCACTATTCTCTCCTGTACTCTCTATATTCTCCATGGGAACCATAAAATAATGCTCAGTATCTTAAACTGTAACAATTGTTTTTTTCAACCATTTTTGAATGTTTATGCATATTTTTGCCCACATGTGTTAAAAAAATTGGTAAAAATTCAAAAGAACTGTTTATCCATTGTCTTGCTTTCATTTAAATGCAGTCTGAGGATATCCAGAAAAACCTTGTTATTAAAGTGGACATTAGTACTCAGTTTAATGTTAAAAAGAAAACAAAAGCTTATGGTAAACTGACAAATAAACCAGTTATAACAGAGTTATCTATTGCTCTTCTGGAAACAGCACATTGGCTTGCACTGCAGAGACACTCAAAGAATCTGAATTTTGGAAGACATGGAAATAACTTACCACAAACAATTGCCACATGAGCAGGTCTATAAGAAATAGGCTATTCAGGCAGGAAAAAAAAAGAAGTGGATAGGAGATCAGAGTTCGTTTTTATGATCAGTACAACCAATTTTCTCTAGTTGCAGGAGTATAAACTTTAAAGAAGCCTGTGTGCACTGGTCCTTGTCTCTTCTTATGTTCTTGTACTTCTGGCTGTGGTGTTGCATGCTATCACCAACTAGGTCATGTAACTGTAAATTCCTAGGTCTCTTTTCATTTCTCCAATATTGGTACTGCCTGACAATGAGAGAGCACCTCTGACTTCACAAATTTAGATGGAGCTTTACTCCTCTGACTTGAACAGACTCTTGATTTTAATTTCCCTGTGAAAACAGTAACATCCAGTTGTATATAATAATTTATTCCCCTTCATTGTTTTTCTTTTGTTTCACCTTTTACTCCATCCAGCACATATCAGGAAAGTCAGTACTCAGTTTGAGTAAGAGAGCCTTTATTTTTCACCCTTTTCACCCCTTCCTCACAAAAAAAAAAAAAGAGCTGAGCTTCTTCATTTCAGGATTTCTTTACATTTTTACAAGTGATGCACTTTTTTCTGTTTATTATTTATTTTAACAACCTAATGTAATTTGAATGTTGGCAAATATCACTCATCCTTGCTGTTTCTAACCTCTAAGACACAATTTTCTCCTCCTACTACTTCTGTTATCCTGTTTGAAGTAACTCTCTTTGCAGATAAGCAGTCTTCCTTATATAATGTTCTTTCTTACTAAAGACATTTCCAGACTTTCCCCATATTCAGATATTCAAGAGATCTCACTATTTCCTTTTATTTTCCCCACAGCATACTTTTAAAAGCTGAAACGCTTAGATTTCAATCAATTTATATTGACATTCATTTTAAACTGATTGAGCCCTTGATTGGTAAATCAAAAATTATATCCTCTGAGTAAAACAGGCTTTTTGAATGTCGCTAAATGATTAATATCTATATGTTTTTCCTACTAAAATAAAATCTTATAGGTGTCTCACTCATTGTCTCGTTTTTGCAACCATGTAAATTGAATAACACTAATTAAAACCCTTGGGCCAAGAGCATTTGCTTCTCTTGACTCTGGAATTTACTGCTACCAAGGCAATAATAAAAATTAAACAATAATAATTGCTGCTTTTGCACAGATGTAAGATTTTCTAGTATGCTAATCATTAAGTGAATTGTGTTATGAGTTGCTGAACCATACAGCCCAATAGAAGAGAGGCTGCCATAGCAACATTTTTCTAAGCCTAGTCAGTAGCAAGTCTGAACACATATTCCTAACAGGCATACACACATAGAAAGTATGTACACACACACACACACACATATATATATATATAAATAAGCACAAGGCCAACCACACAGATCAGCATAGACAGAAACACTCAATCAAACACAGATTGCATGAATGGTTAAATCCTGTCCTTCTCTCTGGCATGAGTTCCTGTAACCTGAGGTGTGACTCTTGCTGCTGGCACTTAACACCCATGCAGAGACACACATATAGTACAGGGAGACCTCTCACACAGTAAGATTTAGAAATAGAGTCTAGTCTAGGAGAGACTGCTCTGATCAGGTGCAGGGCATAGCCAGACAAGCAGGCTGATCAGCAGTTTGTTTACACCAGACTAGCCCTATTTAGCTCCTCATCCCACTATTTTCTCACACTTGCTCATTCCCGTATCTCCTTGATCCCTTCCTTTCCCTGTTTTTGGCTCTTGCCCTAAACATCCCATAAGTCTTAACCCCAAAATGCTCTATTATTCATCCCATAATGTGTCGTGTAGCCCTAGGCAGTAACACCCACACAAATTTTTGGTTGACTGCTGGGTGTGTCCCCCACCTCCATGGGAACTGAGGCTTCCCTGGGAGGGGCTGGCCATGGGCTCCCTTTGCCCCACCTGGCTCCCCCACCTGCCCAAGCACCCCTAAACTCCTCAGTGCATGTGGAGATCACCTAACCTAACACACTGAGATCAAATATCACTGTTGAAATGCTGCCAGTGCTGCACATTCACGTCCGCAATGCCAGTCAACAGAAGAGGTTCAAGGCAGGGAGGAAACAGGAGCAGCCAAAAATAGAGCAACTGTAGAACTGCACAGGTGAAAAGCCATACCATAACCACTATAAAAATAAACACAATGGATTTCCAAAAGGGAAATCAGGTTCAGAGTCTTTATATTTCACCTGAGAGAATAAGAACTTTACCTTATTGAGATTTCTCTTTGCTGTTTTCCTCTACCACTACAAGGCAATCTTCCTACCTATACCTAGGCCACTGAAGCAGCTCTTCACGTTTCAGACATTACCACAATGGAAATCGTCAACATTTCCAGCACAAGTCTACTCCAAAACATTGCTGAGGCACCTCTTGACCACCAGGTCAACTGAGCAGGTGCAGCACCTTGGAAACTCCTGTGTTTGTTTTTTCTGGGAGCTCATCCAGCATGGCTTCTCTCCACCAGACACAACCCTGCCATGCTCCTCATAAGAGAGGAAGAGCTCTCAGACTACAATGATATGGCATGCACTGTTGACACGCATTATCAATCCAAACTAGACTGTTTGGTGTCATTTATGTACCAACATAGCTGTGCCTGTGGTGTACATGGGATGGGTCATGGCATTGTAAACTCTGACAGAAATCCAGCCTTCTTTACAAGCCTGTCAGTCACTCAGTATGTGCACAGCACCCTGTAAGTAACAAAAATAGACATGCTGCCTACTGCTGGGTCTCAGAAATATCAGGGCGCCCTTGGTAAGGGGGAAGCATGTCCAGGTGACCTTGAGCACAGCACAGTGTCTGTCCTCTGTTCTCCCCTTCCAGGCACAGAGCAGAAGCCACTGCCAGAGGAGCTCTCCTGCATCCCAGGGAGCGCTGCATTTTTTAGGGGCAGAAGCTCAGGAGCGCTTAAGCGCTCTAAGGCCTGGAGGTGAGAGTGGGAACAGGGAACCCACAAACGAGCACGACGGATTACAGCGCATTTTCCCTCAAACGGGGAGACCCAGGCACACAGCTCTCCCGGGGACGCACTCCCTTGGCTCCGGCCTTTGAGCGGCGGGAGCTGCCCTCCCGCGTTCCCCACCCCGCGGTACGGCCGGGCGGTGAGGACGCGGAGCCGGGCACGGGGGTCGGAGCGGGCGCGTAACCCCATGCGCGGGGCGGGAACGCCGCGCTGCCCGCCGCCGCGGAGGGGACTCCCGGGAGGGCACGGCTGGCGCGGGGCGGAGCGGCCCATGCCGCCGCCGTGCCTGGGGAGGGTCCCCGGGACCGCCACCGCAGCCGGGAGACGATACCGCCCCTCGCAGATTCCCGGGCAGCCGGGCACGGGTGTTCCCGCGGGAGCGGCGGCCCCTCCGGTGCGGCGGGGGCGGCGGGGCCGAGGAGCTGTGCTTCATGCCGGTGCCGCCGGTGGTGCCGGGCCGGGACAGGTCAGGCAGGGAGGGCCTCTGCGTGCGCGGCAGTTCCGGCGGGGACCCCCGGCTGCTGTCGGCATCGTCCTGAGGGCGGCTGTTGCTGGCCGGCACGGGGGGCCTGGGAGCAGCTGCTCGGGAACCAGGGACTTGCAGTGTTTGTTTAGTGGAACTGTCTGCGGGGAAGGAGAGCACAGTGAGGGGTCGGGCGTGGCACGGGAGCAGGGCCCTGTCCCTGCACACAGGAGGGCCTGGCCACAGGGAGGGCCGTGTGGCGCAGGCAGGGAGCTGACGCTGGGCACAGCCACGCACAGCTCCTCTCTCGCCCCTCTACTCTGTGGCCACCACAGAGAACACACAGAGCTCAGCAATACGCAAAACTCCTGCACCCTCCAGGAGGTCTGTGTGTGGGACTGAGGCCCAGGGAGGGCACAGCTGGGCTATGCCATGCATGGGACGTGATTTGGGGTCCTGCCTCTGAACAGCTGAAATCCCCAGGGATACACAGTGGGATCCTCAACCCCTTCCTGCTCACGGCCCTCCCCAGGGACACCCACGCAGACCACGGGCCTGTGGCCATTACCTGAGCTGTCCTTGGCTCCCACAGGTCTGAGCTTGGGAACGCCGCCTTGGAAGAGGCCACCCTTGGGTTGGATAGCAGCTGAGCCAGAGCTGTAGCTGCCGCCGCCGCCGCTGCCCTTGGGCTCTGAAGGGAGGGAGGCAAAGAGGTTAAGCCTGGAATTATCTGCTCCTCCAATGAGGAGCTGCTGGGAACCAGATGGGCAAGCGCCCTGAAGGGCATGGCAGCACCCAGCACGGGGCTGAGAGCCTCCTGGGGACTCACTTTCCAGGATGGGTGCACTCCGGTCATTGATTTGGGTCACTTTCCTGAGCTTGGTCCCTTTACAGATGTCCTGCAGGAGGGCCCCGCGGCCCCGCTGCTCCTCTCGGCTCAGCTTCGGCGGTTCTGTGTTCGCCTGGAGAGCAGCAGGAGCTCAGCACCTCCCTGGGACCTCCCGGCACAGGAACAGCCCAGCTCCACATTCCCACCTCCCGGAGCACCCCACACCTCCCACAGCCAGCTTCTCCAGGGGCAATTCCTCTGGCAAGTGGCTCCAAAGTGGGGACAGGCCACTTCCCTGCCCAGGTGACCCCTACCTGACTGAGGGTGGGGGGTGGCGGGGGGCCGGGGGGCGGCGGCGGGGGAGGAGGGATCGGCATCCTGGCGGCTCCGGCTGCTCAGTGCTGGGGGCAGGCCTGGGCATTCATGCCTACAGGAAGGGAGGAAGCAGTCAGGGAATGCGGGGAAAGCCGGCAGTGAAACACAGCCCCGGGGAATTGTGCTGGTGCCCTGTGCCCAGAGCTCCGTGCAGAGCAGCAGCTGGAGCTGCTCTCCCAGGCTGTCCCAACATCCTGGAGGAGCAGGTTCCAGAGGTGGGAGCCAGCACATCCCCACCCCAAATCCCCAGGGCCTGCAGCAGCCTGCAGTCAAAACCCAGGACACATCTCACACAACCACCTCGCTCAGCAGACAAAACCCGGCCAAGCTGATCCTGCACCATCCATCCAAGCTCCTCCAGCTGCAGCCGGAGGCTGCTCGCTTGGGAGTGTGACAGTAGCCCGCCAGCTCTGGCACGTGGCCCCATGGCCTCGCCAGCCATGACCAGGGTAAATCTGCCAGGTGGCTCTGGCTCCACAGCAGCCAGAGCAGCACGGGACCATCATGTGGCTCCCGTTGCCGAATTTCCCGACCTCTTATCACCTACATCAGTAACCCCCCAGCACTGAAGGCCCCACAACTCCAAAGCCCCCTCAAAGCTGTCCAAGCAATCAGGAAACCAGCTTTCCTACCAGGAATCTGGAGACACTCCAACTCAACCCAGCAGAAGCCCAGAACGAACCTGTCTGGCACCACGGCTCACCTGGAGCAGCTCCCGGGGCTCTGCGGGGCCCAGCAGCTCCAGTCAGCACTGGAGACAGAACACAGAGGGAGTGGGGACAGGAAGAGGGGCCTGAATCACTGGGAGGTCACAGGCCCTCGTGCCACTGACAGCAGTGCTCAGGTAGGGCCTCCCGTAGCACCGGCTCAGGGAATAGGAATGTCATGACTGGAGGCCTTGCTCACCACATGGAGAGCCCCAGGCACTCGAGGCAGATCCTGAGGCAGGGGACAAATGTTCCTCTCTGGGCCACAGATGTACTTCCCACAGGAAAACCTATTCCACAGTCACTAATGGGAACCACACCACCAATAGGAGGAAAGGACAGGGCAGTTTCACACCTGAAACTTCCGATTTCCAAGCCCTGACCTTCAGGGCAGGTGACAGAGGGCACAGGAACAGCCCCCACTTCAGGGAAAGTTCCTTTATGACTCAGATTTTTACCAGGTTTTAACAACCAGATCTCTTCTCACACTCATCTCCTGCTAGATAAACTACAGCTTCCTAATCCCACAGGACACAGGTCCATGCTGTCAGATATTCCCAAGGTGTGAGAATGGGAAGCAGCGAGTAGCAGCATGGCTGCCACAGCAGCAGCTCCCCTGCTCTTGGGCAAATCAACTGGCTCCAGGGTTCAGCAAAATAAATAAATACCTAAACTGCCTTTTAATTAAAATCAGCTCTTCTACCCTGTGAGAACTCCTCAGCTACAGCTTCATCAGGAAGACATTTCTCCCTCAATCTTAGAGCATTTTCCAAGTCACCCAAGAGTCCCAGTTCCCCGCTGCCCTCCTGTAACAAACGCTGTGCTCCTCCACCCCAGCCCGAGCTCGAGGCCTGGCACACAAGAGCCGACGTCCATCGATCCCTCCGGACACTCCAGTGGGGAACAACGCCCAGCAAACCCATCCGGCCTGTGCCTTTCCCACTGGAGCAGGATCACAGACGGCTCTGAACGTGCTCGTCTGGGACGTGTCGGAACAGGAAAGCTTTTCCCTGTGCTCCTTCCCACCCACAAGTGGGATCACAGGGCCAGGGTGGCACGAGTGGCTCCGGGCAGAGCCCCAGCCGCGCTGGATCAGCTGCCGGAGGGAATTAGCAGGGATCCAGCTGAGGAATGCGCCAGGTAATGAGACTCCTGACTCGGGTTCATGTGTCACAGCCCTGAGCCAGCACAGGAGTGATGCCAGGGCCACCACCTCTGCTTCCGACCCACAGGAACGTCACACACTGTGTCCCCGCTCTGCTCCTGCACCAGCTGGTTACTCCCAGGCTGGCACTTCCCTCGGTGGCCCCTGTGACAGGGACGCATCTCACAGACAGACAAACAGGGGTTTGTCAGCTGGCACAAACCATCCAGTGCCACCCGTGCCAGGCCAGCACTGCTGGGGTCTCTCAGTGTGACCTGCTGACACCCTGCGACAGGCTCCAGACAATCCACAGGGATCTGCAGGACAAGGGGGGGAATTTCTACAAACAGATCACGAGTCACTATCTCCCCTCAAAGGTGCCCTTACAGCAAAACCTATGCTCAGATCCAGGCTCTGACCTAGAAGAGCGAGAGGAAGGGAGAGAAGAGTTTAAGCTAAAGCAGCTTGAGGATAAACTGGAGCTGAATTCCCAAGAAACAGGTCATTCCATTTCGGCGCACGGCCCCGTTCGGGCTGGGGATTAACAGCAAAGGTCACATTGAAAAACCAAAATCGAGAGGCCCCGAACTCAGCACATGGCTGGGAAAAGCTGAGAGCTCCGGGTGGGAATGGTGCCTTTGAAATACAGCCTGGATCTTTCATGTGCAAGAAGACAGACCCAGCTGATACAGATTAGGGAGACAGGAGCTAAATCCTCCAGGAAAAGAAAAAAAGGGGGGAGTTTTCCTCCCAGCACCCCTTCATGCCTGGCAGAAGCTATCCCTGCGAACAATGCTCCGACTTCTCCGTGCTCCTTATCCTTTGTTCTTCCTTACCAGGACCCTTCCACCAAGACACATCGAAGCCTCTGAGGGCTCCATATGCCATGGTAGCAGCTCCCTGTGCTCGCAGGGAAAGTGGCTGGGAAGAGCTGAATCCACAGACACCAGCGGATAAAAGCTGGGCTGAGGCAGGAGGGGCAGGTTTACACAGTGACTTTGCTTTTCCAATCCAAACCAAACCTCAGGAAAGCTCTGAGCGAAGCATGAGGAAAACAAGGTGTGAAAAGCTGTCCCTGGGGAGAAGGGAGAGATCAGGAGATCGAGGTCACCCTGTGGAAAGCTGCTTCAGAGCAGGCTGGAGCCCACCACGGCCACAGACCCCTCAGCAGTGTTTTGGATCAGCACTTCCCTGTCAACCCTGGGATCAAAACTACTAAATCACAAGAACTTGACATTCAGCTGCCCCTTGTCCCCTAAAAGCAGCAGGATTGGGCAGATCCGGCCCAGCCAGGGAGACACACCACGTTTTCCAGGCATTTTCCAAGTCCCTGTTTGCTGTGGAGGGAATTGAAACGCCCTCCCCAGCAGCAGCCCCCATTCTGCTCATCCCGGGGGGATTGCTGCTGGAGCAGGACAGGCAGCAGCAGTGACCTTCAGCCGCCTATTTCCTCGCTTTTCAGGGGGATTTGGGCTCCGGGCGGATTTGTATTTCACATTTGCAAGCCCGAGCTGCAGCGCCTCATCCTCAGGGAGGCTTTGAACTGCAGATCAAGAGGAATTTCCACCCTCTGATGTCGGTGCAGAAATGCGGCCGCACCGGTTTGGGAACGACTTCCAAGGCTGGACCTCTCCAACACCCGCCCCCGCGCCTTTATCTTCCCTCTCTTCCCATCCAAACCCGCAGTTCCTCGTTTCCCCCTCCCAAATTCCAACCCTGTCCTCCGCAGCCTGACATTCCTGCCCGCTCCCGAGGAGCTGAGGATGCTACATAAATAATTTATCCTGAGCGACAGCCATCGCAGGATTTAAGGTCATTCAGGCTTTTAAAATCCTATCAGCATGCTTCCCGAGCCGAGCTGCCAGCTCCATTTGGAGCATCCCGCGGAGCCGGCGCATCCCTGCGTGCAGACAGACAGACACGCTCCCACCCCGCGGGATCCAGACGCTCCCTGTGAATTATTAACAACCCGCAGGCTCTGACGAGGCGTTTTTAACAAAAACCCCAAACTCCAGAGTTTCTAACTCCTCAGGGATGAGCTCTGCAGCCTCAGTTTCCCCATCCACCCACAGCTTCTACAACCTCAGTTTCTCTATCCATCCACAACTTCCACATCCTCCCTTTTCCTCTCCACAGTTTCCTCGGCCACAGTTTCCCCATTCCCATTTTCCACAGCCTCAGTTTCTCCACCCCTGGCTTTCCCATCCCCGACCACAGAACCCCCAGCTCAGTCTGTCCCTTGCTCCCAGCTCATCTCAGGTCACTCAGCAGAGGAAACCTTTAATCAGGAGCAAGGAACCCCGTCCCGAAATTCCGCTGCAGCAAAGGGAAAAGCAGGAAAAGCCCGTCCTGCCAGGCCCGCAGCCTTCCCGGCCGCTCCCCCTTTGCCGAAGAGGCAAAAGGAAGCCGGGAAGGGAGAGGTGGCACACGAGGGGCTGGGCAGGAACCGAGGGGCTGGGCAGGAACCGCTGAATTATTCCAGCGGGAGGAAGTGTCGGAAGACGCGGGGACTTCCCGGTTCCTTTGAGCCGGAGCTGGGAATTCCGGGTGCCGCGATGCTGACAGTGATCCCAGCAGAGTGGGATCCCGCCGGGGACGAGTGCTCCGGGTCCACCGGCCTTCCCATCCGTGTCACCTTCAGCACGGTGGTCAGGAGAGCCTTTGGACCAGGAGCAGGGAGTCCTGGATGTGTCTCCCTGGAGCAGGAGGGACAACCCAACTCCAGCATTGCCCAGAGAAGCTGTGGCTGCCCCCATCCCTGGAAGTGTTTCAGGTTGGATGGGGTTTGAACAACCCCTGCCAGCGGGAGATGGGATTTAAGGTCATTTCCAACTCAAGTCATTTCAGGATTCCACAGAACTCTGTGTCTGTGGCCATCCCTAAGCCATCACAGGACCCAAAAGGTCTGCCCCTTCCTTCTCCTGTACCCCAAATAGGGTCCCCCCTCTCCCAACAGGCCCCAGTGCATCCCCAGCCCTCACTGGTTCTGGGCACAGGGGTCCAGGGGGGGTCCTGGGAAGGGTGGAAGAGTCCAGGGGGTCAGTGTGGGGGTCCAGAGCGGTCCTGGGAGTCAGTGTGAGGGTCCCAGGGGTCATAGAGGGGGTGCAAGGGGATCCTGGGAAGGGTGAAGGGGTTCAAGGGTCATGGTTGGGGTCCCAGGTAGACAGAGGGGTCACACTGGGGGTCCCTGACCCCTGGTCCCGCTGGTTCTGGACAGCCCCCCAGGGGTCTTGGGGAGGGGACCCCGAGGTCACCCAGGAGTCAGGGGGGAAGGGTTAATGGGGTCATGGTGAGGGTCTCAGAGGTCATAGGGGGAGTCCCAGGGGACACTCTGGGGTCAGAGCCTCCATGCTGGGGGTCCACAAGGTGGGATCCCAGGCACCTGGCCTCACCATTTCTGGGCAGCCCCAGGCTGGGGGTCATGGGGGGTCCTGGGGCGGGGTGGAAGGATCCAGGGCATCAACATGGGGGTCTCAGAGGGGTGCCAGGAGTCACAGTGGGGGCCTCAGCCCCCAGCCCTGACAGCTCTGGAGACCCTCAGGTTGGGGGTCCTGGGGAGCAGGCCCTGAAGTGACCCGGGGTCAGGGTGAAGGGGTCCAGGGGTCAGTGTAGGGATCTCAGGGCAGTCCCAGAGGACACCCTGGGGTCAGGGAGGAGGTCCCAGACCCCTGGTTCTGCTGGTTCCAGCCAACCCAAAGACAAGAATCCAAGGAGGGGTAGAGAAATCCAGAAGGTCAGTGTGGGGGTCCCAGGCCACTGGTCCTGCCAGCTCCAGGCACACCCAGGGTGGGGGTACAAGGAGGGTCCGGGGGGGGATCCCACATATCATCCAAGGGTCAGGGTGGAGGGGTCAAGGACAGCACGGGGGTCTAAGTGGAAGTCCATGGGGGTCCTGGGGACGAGTGTCAGAGGAGATCTAGAGGTCAGAGTGGGGGTCCCCATGGTGGTGGGGTCAGTTCCGGGTACGCCCAAGCTGGGGGTCCAGGGTAGTTCTGGGGAAGGGTCCCTGACGTGACCCAGGAGTCAGGGAGGTGGGAGATCTCACAGGCGTCCCAGGGCTCAGGGTGGGAGGGCGCACGGGGTCCATGGGGGGGCTCCAGCCCCCCCCGGTTCCTGGCACTCCACAGCCGGCCCCGCGGACCCTCACACGGCCCCCGGGGACCCCTCAGACGGCTCCGGGCACCCCCCAGATCCGCGCAGGCCTCAGCGCATCCCCCGCCCCGCCGGTCCCAGGCTCCGCACAGGCCCCACGCGCCCACCCCGAGCCACCACACCCCACGCACGGGTCCCGCGGCCGCAGTCCCGGCCCCCCGAGCCCCGCGAGTCCCGGCCCGGCCCGGCCCCGCCGATCCCCCCCGGCCCTCCCCCGCTCACCCGCGGCTCCTCCCGCCGCTCCCGGCCCCGGCCCCAGCCCCGCCGAACGAAATGGCGGTCGTGGCCCTTCTGCGCCTGTGCCACCGAAGCGGATGTGGGCGGGGCACGGCGGGGCAACAGCGCCATGATGAGGAGGTCGGTGGCCATGAGGGGGCGGACCCATCACCGCCATCTTGGGAAGGTCACGCTGGCTTCGCGAGTGCCCGGCGCCTCGGCGACCGAAGGCAGAACGGCACCACCGGGAAAAAAAATCCCACTCTGTGCCAAACTCTGCTGAAGGCCCGTGGTGCCGTGACAGAGCGAGTCTACGCCGCCTGTCCCGCCCTTCCGCCATATTGAGAAGGTCAGCTGATCACTCCGGCAGCCGCCATGTTGGGAGGGTTGACGGAAACCTTTTGCTGCCGCCATGTTTGGAAGGTCAAAGAGCTGCTCCGCGCTGCCGCCATCTTGGAAAGGTCGGCTCCACCCTGGCCGTGACGTCACGGACAGCGAGGCTGTGACGTCACTCCCACCATGACCTCAATCCCTAGCATGACATTAGAGACAGGTGCCGGGACAGACTTTTATTGGGGCTCCCCGCCCCACCCCCAGCTTGATTTTTTTTTTTTTTTTGCCTTTTTTCCTCCTTTTTCTTAAAAAATAAATGTACAATTCCGGACAGCGGCGGTAGAAAATATACACGTCTGGGCAGGGCGGGCCACACATACAAAAATAGAGGGGACAAGGAGGGGGGCCATGGCCCCCCCAGGGGCCCCTGTGCCCCAGCCAGGGGAGGGGGCGGGGGGAGAGAGGGATGCGCCAGGGGGGTCCCCAAACCCACCCCCCCCCCCAAGGGTGGGGACAGCACCCAAGGGCCGGGGCTGGGCAAAGTGCGTCAGTGCTGGGGGGCTCCGGGCCCCCCGGGGGGTTCCCGGGGTTTGGGGATCCCGGGGCGGGCCCCCCCTCACTGGCTGCCAGGCTCCAGCTTGTAGGAGAGCTCGAAGAGCAGGTTCTGGTTGTCGATGACGTGCAGCTGCCGCACGTAGGCCTTGGTCTGCAGCTGGGCCGGGGACGCCTCCAGCTCCAGGCCTGGGAACGGCCCCGGAACAGGGATGGAGGGATGGGAAAATGCAGCGTGGGAACAGAGAGGATGGGGATGGAGGGGATGGAATGATAGAAGATGGCAGAATGGGGATGGGGATGTGGGAATGATGATGGAGGGATGCAGGGAGAGGGATGGAAGTATGTAGGGATGGCAAGGCAGCAGGGGGAAGGCAGGGGATGTGGGAATGCAGAGGATATGGGAATGCAGGGGATGCAGGAAGGAAATGGGGGTGGCAAGGTGAAAGTGGGGATTGAAGGATGGAAGAGATGCAGGGGATGCAGATGAAGGGACAGGGATGGGGTGGGGATGAAATGGCAATGTGGGAACGGGGATGTGGGGACAGGGATGAAGGGACAGGGATTCAGGCATGCAGGAAGGGGGATTAAGGAACGGGGACGCAAGAATTCAGGGATGCAGGGATGCCGAGTGAAGGGATGAGAACACAGGGATTTAGGGATGCAGGGACACAAACAAAGAGGTGTGAGGACGCTCTGGCCACATCCCCATCCCTCAGGGCCAGCACAGCAGGTTCAGACCGTGTGGGCCCCCCCAGCAGCGCCCCCCCAGCCCCGGCAGTGCCCCCTCCCCGTGCCCCCCACTCACAGAGGGGGCGGCTCCGGTACTTCCGCACGGTTCTCACTTTCTCAGCGATGCAGTGCTGGGGCACAGAGAGACCCCAGAGTCAGCCCCAGCCCCCTGAGACCCCACCCAGCCCCCCCAGGGACTGCTAACCCCCTCCAGGACCCTCCTGCACACCCCCCCCACCTTCAGGGACCCCCTCCTGGATCCTGTTCTGCACCCAGGAGACTCTGAACCCTCCCATCCCCCAGACAGGGGAGCCCCAAACCCTCGGGGTAGGGGGGTCCTCCAGTCCCTCAGGGGAGTTCCCTCCCCCTGCCCTCCTCCTGGGGGTCCCTCTTGCCCCATCCCCCCTAGAACCCACCAGTTTCTCCACGTTGACCAGCCCATCCAGGAGGGTCTTGCTGCCTTCATGCAGGAAGGTCAGATCTGGGGGAGAGAGGGGGTGATGGGGGGGTCCTATGAGGTGTCAGAGGGACCCCAACCCACCCAGGAGAAGCCCCGAGACCCCCCTCACCTTTGAGGATGAGCGGCACGAAGGGGATGAGGGGGGGCTTCATCTTGGCCAGCACCTCCCTGTAGGTCTTGTGGTTCCTGCAGGGGTCCTGGGGGGAGAATGAGGGGGTCAGGCTTTGGGGGGGCTCCCCAGGGGTGCCCTGGATCCCCCATGCTGGTGGTCATGGGTATGGGGCTGGTGGCCTGGGGGAGAGGGGCAAGGACAACCCCAGACACCTCAGGAATGTCCCCTGCTCACCAGCACCCCAAACACCCCCGGGGGAGGCCTGGAGACCACCCCCACACCCAGAGCAGCCCCCACACCTCTCACCCACCGTCAGGTTCTCGAACTTCCGAAACAGATTCTTGAATTTCCCTGGGAGCTTCTGAAAGACAAAAAAGGGCAGAGGGTAGATAGCATCCAGCAGGGCCAGGGAGCACCAAAGGGAAGGGCAGGAGCATTCAGGAGGCTCTGGGAGAGCCCAGGAAAGGGTCAGGGAGCATCTGAGGGTGTCCAGAAAGGCCCAGGAAGGGAAGAGGTCGTTCGGAAGCACCCAGAGGAGTCCTGGAAGCACTGAGGTGGGGGTGAGAGCTCCTGGAGGGTTCCAAGAGCACTCAAAGTGGGGTCAGGAAGAGCCCAGGAGAGGTCTGGGAGCAGCCAAGTGTGGGCACGAGCATCCCAAGGGTCCTGGGAGCACCTGGGCAGTGTCAGGGAGCACCCAGGGGTGGTCTGGGAGCATCCAGAGAGTCTTGGGAGCACTGGAGAGTGGGGCAGTCCAGGAGCACCCAGAGAAGTTCTGGGAGTACTGAGGGGGAAGGGAGCTCCTGGGGGGTTCCATGAACACACAAGGGGGGATCTGAAACAACCCAGGAGGGGCTTAGGAGCAGCCAGGTGTGGGCACGAGCACCCCGAGAATCCTGGGAGGAGCCAGGTGGTGCCAGGGAGCACCCAGGGGTGGTCTGGGATCACCCAGGCAAGGGTCAGGGAGCACCTGGGGGTGTTCAGAAAGGCACAGGAAGATGTAGGAGCCCCGTGGGGGCCAGGGGCACTCCAGCCCTCACCTCCCAGGTGAGGCGCAGGCGGCTGATGGCAGCGTTGTTGAGGCCGATGACGATGGCGTAGAAGGAGAGCATGTCCTGGTTCTGCTTACAGCTGGTGGGGGACAGCGTCAGGGGCGGGCTGGGCACCGCAGGGACCCCCCCGCGGCTCCCCCCCGGCCCCCCAACTCACATGGCAGCGATCTTGATGAGCTTCTTGAGCAGGTGGGCGCGCTTGCCCAGCCCCTCGCAGAGCAGCAGCTCCGTGCCCACCCAGTGCTGCACTTCACTGCAGCGCTGCAGCAGCAGCTCCAGGTTCGCCGTCTCCCGCCGGCCCCGCTCCCCGTGGAACACGTAATCCACGAATTCCAGCTGGGGGGATCCGCACATTCCATCAGAGACACCCCCCCTCCACTCCTCGTCACGGCAACTCCCCCCGAGCCCCCCCAAACCTCGTGGATGCAGCGGAAGAGCTCCCAGTGGAAGGCTGTGAGGTGGTTGGCGACATCCTCGGGCTCGGCGCGGTGGATCTCGGTGTCTCCCGGGACCACCTGGATCTCCTCGGGCAGTGGCACCTGCGAGGGGACACCGGACGGGGCACTCAGGGGGTGCCGGGCCCCGGGGTGGGAGGGTGCCGGGGCCGGGCAGGGGATAGGGGGGGTCCCTGCCGGGGTGTCCCCACCACGGGGCTCACCAGGCTGTCGAAAGTGTCCCTGGTGCAGGCGAAGAGGTGGCTGTTGATGCCCAGGGTGGTGAACACGCACTCCTCGCTGGGCTGCAGCACAGCTTTCTCTGCCGCGGGGCACAGGGTGGGGTCAGCACCGGCCGGACCCCCCAGCCCCGCCCGCAGCCCCCCCGGCCCCCCGGGCACCTCCGGACGAGGCCATGGTGACGAGGATAAGGGCGTCCCCGCGGGCGCTCTGCTCCTCCGAGTACTGGAGCTTCTCGGTGACCGAGGCCAGGATGTCCTGCACCGAGGCCGAGAGGCGGCTGCGGATGGTGACGTACGAGTGGTCGGGCATGTACACGCGGCAGAAAACTGGGGAGAGGGCGGGGGGTCAGCGCCGGGCACCCCCACACCAGCCCGGGCACTGCCCAGCGGGGAAACTGAGGCACGGAGCAGACCCGGAGAGGGCGCGGCCCCGCACAGCGGCCGGCGGGTGACGGAGGGTGGGTGAGGGTGGGTGAGGGTGGGTCCCCCTCAGCTCCTCCCGCGGTCACTCACTCTCGTCAGAACCCCGAAACGCCACCCGGGTCTGCAGGCAGGAGTCGATGCGTCGGAAATGGCGGAAGAGCGGCTTCACCTGCTTGTTCGGGGGGGGGGTCTCGTCGGCCACCCTGGGGGGCACAGGACAGGGCTCAGGCTGCACCCCGAGAGCCGCGGGGTACCCCGGCAGCCCCCGGCCAGGCTGCGCACAGGGAGGGCACACTGAGGGTGGGCACAGGAGGAGGGTGGGCGCGAGGGTGCAATGGGGAGGGGTCCGAAGCTGCACACGGCGAGGGCATGAGGGGGGCACAAAGCTGGATGTGAAGGTGCAACCAGAAGGGCACCAGGGTGGGCTGCTACTGACCCCTCCAGCCCCTGGGGACCCCCAAGGGCCACAACGCCTTGTCCTTCTTGGGGACTCCCTGACCCACAGGGACCCCCAGGACCCTCTGCTTTTCCCAGGGACCTCCTGACCCAGAGGGAACCACAGGGTTCCCTGTCCTCCCTGGGGATCCCTGACCCACCGTGACCCCTGGTGCCCCCGGACGCCCCTGACCACCAGGCACCCCCAAGACCCCCTGACCCTCTTCTCACTTGAGCTCCACAGTCTCCACGAGCTGGTGCAGCTTGATGATCTCGTCCTCCAGCTCGTGGTAGAGGGACGTGTCCTTCATGATGAGCAGGTAAAGCTCCTGTGGGGGGAGAGGGGGTCAGGGCCGGGACTGCAGGAGACTGGGGGGGGACACGGGAAGGGGACACGGGAAGGGGACACACACCTTGATGACCTTCCCGGCGCTCTCCTCCTCCTGCAGCAGCCCCTTGTAGGTTTCGAGGAAGTGCAGCAGCACGGCCAGCACCGCCCGCTTGCGCCGCAGCCCGGACCCCTCCTCCCAGCGCGCCGGGGGGCTGCCCGCCGCCAGCATGAAGGTGGCACTGTCAAGGAGGTGCCACGGCAAGGAGGGACCCTCGGCCACCTCCCAGCACCCTTTGCACCGAGGGAACCTCACCGAGGGTCGTTGTGCCCTCCCTGGTAGCACACACTGCCCGCCTAGCACCCAAACCCGTAGCCCACCCTCACGGAACCCCCGCCCGCTCCTTGCTGCTTCTGTGAGCCCCCCCAGAGCACCCCACTGCCCTCCCCATGCCCACCCTTTTGTCACCCTCGTGGCCACCATTGTGCCAGTTTCACAGCACCCTGGTGCTGATGCTGGTGCCCTCCTGGTTGCACCCTCATGTGGTCCCGTGTGCCACCACCATGTCCCCTTCATGGCCACCCTCATGCCCGGCCTCAGACCCCTCCTCACTGTGCCCTCGTGCCCACCTCATGCCCTTCCTGTGGTCAGCCTCAGACACTTCCCTGTTGCACCCACTCTTCTGCCCCTTCACAGCGCCCTTGTACCCACCCTCACTGAACTCCAGTGCCCTCCTCGTGCCCAACCTCAGACCCCTCCTCACCCACCCTCGTGCCCACCCTCACGGCCCCCCAGGATATTGCTGGTGCAGCTGCTGCAGGAAGCGCTCGGTGGGCAGGAACAGCGAGTGGGTGAGCACGATGTCATCCAGCAGCGACTCTGGGGGGACAGGGGGACAGGAGTGGGCACCACCCCCCTCACCACAGAGCCCCCCGACAGCCTCGAGGGCCCCATGCCCCGCGGGGTGGATGGGTGAGGGGAGCGATGGTAATTCGCAGGGTGACACCGGGAGAGGCCGAGCCCCACGCGAACCCCCCCCCCCGCGCCGGCGCTGACTCAGGGCCCGCTCCCAGCCCCGGGGCAGCCGGGCCCGGCCGAGCCGGTGTGGGGGCAGAGGCGCCGGCAGGGCGGGACCGGGGCCGCGACGCCCCGGCACACCCCGGAGCCCCGTGAGAGCCCGGCCGCAGGCACAGCAGGACACGGTGAAGGGAAACTGAGGCAGGCGGCTTGGGGCACACGGGGCGGGTGCCACAGCCGGGCTCTCTTCTGCAGCGTGGGTGGCACCACCCTGTGAAGGTGTTTTGGCAAGGCCAGGTGAGCCGAGGGCCTGGTACCGGCATCAGTCACAGCCCAGACCTTTGGACGAGGCACCGCTCCCTCGCCAGCCCCAGAGCAACCCGAGGTCCCAGCCAGGGGTGCCCAAGGGGCTGTGCCCACGTGCCCCAGGGTTACTGTGGGACCCCAGAGCCCGCCCAAGGCCCAAGGAGCTGACCCACGGAGGGGCCACGCAGAGCATCCACCCAGGCACTCCTCTGTCACCCCCCCGACTGTTAACCCGGTCACGGATCAGTGCCAAGGCAGGGCAGAGGGTCCCCTGGCACTCCGGCACGGGCACAGCGCCCACGGGGCAGCAGCTGCTGTGGAAAGCAGGACGAGGCAGTCTGGGGCACTGGGACAGGCAGCATGAGGGGTGCAGGTACACGGCCCCCAGCTCTCCCAGCCCCATGCCCTGAGTTCAGCCCCCTCCCAGCGTCTGCCTGTGGGGCAGGAGTTGAACACTCCCCCCAGCACTTCAGGCTGCAGCCCCCTCCAGTCCTGCCTCAGTTTCCCCATTCCTCTGCAGCACTCACACTGCGCCCCAGAGTCACAGGGACGTTTCAGTGTGTCGGGACCCCCATGCTGGCTCCTGCCCCCCTGCTCCCTGCCAGCCCGGGCACCAGCAGGCCTGGCAGCGTGTTTGTGCAGGGAGGACCTGATGCTGCCAGTCCCAGCTCGCCCCTAGCCGAGGGCTCCTCTTGTCGGTGGTTGCACCCAATTCTGGCCCTGGCATCACTGGAGCAGGGGGCTGGCAGTGCCCTGGGGTCCTCAATGCCCTCTGGTCCCGGCAGCTGAGTGGGATTGGCCAGGACAGGGATCCCCGTGGTGTGGGAAGGCTCCCACCCAGCTCTGGCACCCAAACCACCCCAGCACCTGGGCACGGGGAGCCACGGTGGGACAGCACCGGGAGGCCTGTGCCAGAGCAAAGGGGCGTCCAACCACCCCCCCCTCCACTGCAGCTCCAGTCGAGGCTAATTTTAGCACCAGGAGGATGTTAAGGACCATCCAACCGGGAGGTGGATGCTGCAGTGGCTGCCGGTGCCCGGCCACCCCTGGCCCCCACCGAGCTGGCACTGCCACTGAGCCCATCACCCCTTGCCAGCCCCTCTGCCGGGCTGTCTCGCCCGGGGAGCCCCTGCCCACCCCACAGACTCCTGCCCATCCCGCTGCCATGGATGCCCTGCCCCGGCGGGGACCCAGCCTTGACCTTGTCACCCCAAGCGGGCATCGCCGTGCCCTGCGCAGGGCCACCCGCCCCACCAGGCGCGGGGGTCCCGCACCTCGCTGTCTCCCACCCCAGCATCCACCAGCGCATCCCCCCCGCAAGCAGCGGCCGCCCCCGGTCTCTCCCCGCTCCGCCGCATCGCCCGCGACCCACCCGCTCCCCGCCCCGGGCACCCCCGCAGCCCGTCCCGGCGGTCCCGCAGCCCCGTACCTGCCCCGCAGCCCCTCCCGTGTGCAGCCGCCGGCAGCCGGTCCAGGAGCGCGGCCAGGGGGGGCGCGGGGGGCGCGGG
>VZUI01094812.1:0-29922 GCA_013401135.1 Cettia cetti
ATCCATCCATCCATCCATCCATCCATCCATCCATCCATCCATCCATCCATCCATCCATCCATCCATCCATCCATCCACACCCCAGTCTGTGCTGGCCCTGGGGATTGCCCTGACCCAGGTGCAGAACCTTTCTAGCCAATCTCCTCACTAGTGGCTTTTAAAACAGATTTCATTTGTATTGTTTTAAGGCCATGAAACACTATGGAAGATGTTTCTGCCAACTCCAAGGAGTTCCTAGGAAGGATTCCTTATTATTTGCTCACAGAGATCAGATCCCTGTGGGACTTTTAGGTCTGTGCTTCCTCTTTGCATTCACCTTTAAAAAATACTCAACATTCCATAAATGAAAGTGCCAAGATAAGCAAGAAAGATTTATTTTTTAAAATTTCCTTCAAGGAACCATTCACAGGATCTTTCATTTCTCATTGAAAGAGCTAAGTCTTTGCCAAAAAGATCCTTCCATCTTTGCCAGGTAACTCAGCTGGGAATTAGCTTGGCATGGCACTTTTCTCAATGATGTTGATTGGTTATTGTCAGTGAAGACTTGCAGGTCGCCAAGGTGGAGTTTCTTAGTCCCAGCAAAGAGTGAATGAGGCAGCTCGAGGGCTGGGCACCTTGTAAGCAAAGTCACTGTCACCACAATGTGCAGAGAGCTACAGTGACAGTGCCTGCACTTCCCTACCTGTGAGGGGTGGAGGTCTGTGCTGCCAGCACCTGCCTGCTCTCCTGCCTGCTCTTCTGCCTGCTCCTGCCTGCTCCTTCCTTCATGCCTGTTCCTCCCTTCTGCTCCTGCCTGCTCCTGCCTGCTTTTGCCTGCCTGTTCCTGCCTGCCACCTCCTGCCTGCCTGCAGTGTTACCAGCCTGGGCTGAGTGTCTGCCCTCTGCCACAGGGGAGCCTCATTAGCTGTTGGCAGAGGGAGGAGAAAGAGTTTGTGCCCCTGCCTGCACCCCTGCCTGCCCCCTGCACTGCCTGGGCTCCCTCCCAGGCAGGTCACAGCAGGCCTTGGGGCTTCTCAGGGGTATGAGACTCGACCTTGGACCAAAGACTTCTTCTCCCTCCCAGCAGAGACTGGGGACACGTGGCCTTGGGGACAGACATCTCTGCTCTCATGGTGCTCAGAATGGAGCAGACATCCTGGGTGGGCCGTGGGCTGTGGGGAGCTTGACTCATCCTCTGAAAGATCCCATCTGCCCCCTCAGTGCCACTCTGGCATGAAGTGATGCTGGCCATAGCAAGGCATTGTTGTGGTACCTCAGCTTCCCGTGGCTGTGTGTCCCTGGCTGTGAATGGTTAAATAGATCTGAGTGAGTCACTAAAACAGACACCGTGGACGTGAAAATAATTGTCTGGGCAGCCTGTGCCTGCCAGGCCGCCAAGTAATCCTCACACGGCCTGTGACTCAAATCAAGCCAGGAGGGGTGTTCTTCATGCTGCTCAGTTGGAAATATTTGGAGGGAAGGCATCCAGCCCTGTTCCCTGTCCCCTCCTTCCATCAGTGTGGTCTTGTCTGCTCTCTGAGAGGCCAGCACAGGCTCCTGCTCAGCACTGGTCCTGTGTCCTCAGTGGCAGCTTCACAGCAGTGTGCCACAGAATCATAATGGACCTTAAAGACCACCTCATAGCTTGTCTCATTCCCTCTCCATGGACAGGGACACCTTCCACTGTCCCAGGTTGCTCCAAACCCTGTCCAACCTGACCATGAACACTTGCAGGGATGGGGCAGCCACAGCTTCTCTGGGCACCCTGTGCCAGGACCTCACCACCCTCACAGGGAGAAATCTCCTCTCAATATCCCATCTAAGCCTGCCCTCCTGTAGTGGGAAGCCATTCTCCCTTGTTCTGTCACTCCAGGCCCTTGTCCAAAGTCCCTCTCCAGCTCTCCTGGTGCCACTTTAGGCCCTGGAAGGGGCTCTGAACTCTCCCCAGAGCCTTCCCTTGTCCAGGCTGAACACCCCCAGCTCTCCCAGCCTGGCTGCAGGCAGAGGGACTCCAGCCGTTGGAGCATCTCCATGGCTTCCTCTGCACTTGCTCCAGTAGCTCCACATCCTTCCTGTGCTGGGGACTCCAGAGCTGGGAGCAGGTCTGCAGGAGAGGTCTCACAAGAGCAGAGTGGAGGGGAGGATCCCTCAGCCCGAGCTGACAGGGAGAAGGGAAAGCACAGGGCACTGAGTTATGTGAAATTGCTCAGTAGAACTGGAGGTGGATGTGGGTGGGAAGGGACCTTGGAGGCCCCTGCCAGTCCCCTGCAGCAGGTCCAGTGCTCAGCCTTCCACCCAGCCTTGTGCTGAGTATCCACAAGGACACACATCCCACAGCCTCTGCAGCTGGTGTTTCACTGCCATCATGGCTGGGTTTCATCTTAATATCTAATTTGCATTTTGCTTGTCCCGGCTTGGTCCAGCACTGCTTGTCCTCTTCCTGTGAACCTCCAAGCTTCAGCAGGAAGCTGAATGTCACCTCCAAGGACCAGCAGGACACCTGGCCCAGCTCCTCTCCACCCTCCTGCAGGGTGGACTCAGACAGCAGTAGGAATCCCCTTGGCTTTCCTCTTTCCAGGTGGACAATCCCAGCTCCCAGCCCATCCCCATGTCCATGGCAGCCTGTTGTCTCCAGCACTCCTGGTCCTTGTCTGCTTACTCAGCCTGGATGGCTGCAGGGAGTTAGCCCAGGCTTGTTTGTTTCTTTATTAAGAAATAATTATTAATTCCTTATTATTACAGTTGTTAATTTCTTATTATAAGTTTCTTATTGCTTATCACTTTCCTATTATTGCAAATTTTTTCAATAATTTCTTCATATTACAATTTCTTGTTATTTCTTTATTTCTTCTTATTACAAGTTATTAAAGAATAGGGAAAAATAATTAGTCACTTAAATGAGAACTTAAACTGAAAATGTCCTATTCCTGTCACTGCATTTGTGCCAGTTCTCCAGCAAATATCCTGGGGTGAGGGACTTCACAGATGTGTTCCTTCTCTCCTTTTCCCAATAGTGCTGAAGCTTGTAGCTCGGGGATGGGAATGTGTACAGCCACCAGAATGACAGGACCTTCCCCCAAAACATTCCCATCATCAGGATTTTCTAATTATGCCTGTGACTGGCAGCTGGCATCAGAGCCATTGACATGAGTCAGTCAATAGCCTCAGCTCTATTAAATAAAAGTTTTATTTAATTACGTCTTGATCTCATCAAAATCAGGGGTGGCAGCAGGGAGAGCTGCACTGGCAGACCACGAGGGCTGTGCCCCTGCTCCAGCCCTGCTGCTCTGCACAGGGGGTCTGGCAGTTCCTGAGGCTCAGGCTGGTGAGGGGCACGTCTGCAAATCCTGGATTCTTCAGGACACGCTGGTTTCTGGGAGGGGAACCTGTATGTGACCACAGATTCACAGGACAGTTTGGGTTTGAAGGGAATTTGAAAAGTTCCACCTCACTCCCATGGGTAGGGGGGACACCTTCCACTATCCCAGGTTGCTCCAAGCCCCATCCAGCCTGGCCTTGAACACTTCCAGGGATGGGGCAGCCACAGCTTCTGTGGGCACCCTGTGCCAGGGTCTCACCACCCTCATGGTCCGAAATTTCTTTCCCATGTCTACCCTGACCTCATTCTTGTTCAATTTAATTCTTGTGTTGGGGCCCCAGAGCTGGAAGCAGCTGGAAGTCCCAGGAATGTGAGGAGAGTCCAGCATAGAGCATGAGGTGGGAGTGCTCCCAGTCTGGATTGTGGGAATGCTCCCAGTCTGGACTGTGGAAATGCTCCCAGTCTGGATTGTGGGAATGCTCCCAGTCTGGATTGTGGGAGTGTTCCTAGTCTGGATTGTGGGAGTGTTCCCAGTCTGGGGATGGGAGTGCTCCCAGTCTGGATTGTGGCAGTGCTCCCAGTCTGGATTGTGGGAATGCTCCCAGTCTGGATTGTGGGAGTGCTCCCAGTCTGGATTGTGGGATGCTCCCAGTCTGGATTGTGGGAATGCTCCCAGTCTGGATTGTGGCAGTGCTCCCAGTCTGGATTGTGGGATGCTCCCAGTCTGGATTGTGGCAGTGCTCCCAGTCTGGATTGTGGGAATGCTCCCAGTCTGGATTGTGGGATGCTCCCAGTCTGGATTGTGGGATGCACCCAGTCTGGATTGTGGGAGTGCTCCCAGTCTGGATTGTGGGAGTGCTCCCAGTCTGGATTGTGGGATGCTCCCAGTCTGGATCGTGGGAATGCTCCCAGTCTGGGGATGGGAGTGCTCCCAGTCTGGATTGTGGGAGTGCTCCCAGTCTGGACTGTGGGAGTGTTTTCAGTCAGGGGTTGGAAATTCTTCCATCAGGGGGTTGAAGTGCTCGCAGCTCTGGTCTCTGCACTCTGCAGGGAGGCAGGTTTTAGTGGTGTCTGCAGCACATCCATGTTTGCTTTCCTCTCTCCCCAGAAACGAAAGAGGAGCTGGAAGAGCTGATGTCTGACATCAAGAAGACGGCGAACAAAGTGCGCTCCAAACTAAAGAGTGAGTGTTGGTGTTGGCCTGAGGTGGAGCTGGGGGGCTCTGCCTGGAGCACTCTCGTCCCAGCCTGGAAATGCTCCCAGGGATGAGCATCACCTTCCCTCTCTGCTGGACCCTCCAGATGCTTTTATTTGCCCTCTGTGAATTCGCCCCCTTGTGCCCCATTCCCAGAATGGAATTGAGGGAATGGGGCCACGAGCAGCTGGTGAGCTCTGAGCATGTCCTGTGCCTCACCTCTGGCAGGGGTTGGACACTGGGCAAGCCCCCAGCTTGGCCAAAGGTTCAGTTCAGGTCTGGGTGGGTGAAGGGTGCTGCTGTGGGATGTGCTGCAGGATGTGGCCTGCAGTTTCCACTGTTGGAAGAGCCAGTCAATCTCTGAGGTGTGAGAGGAAGGTGACTGTCAGCCCATTGATGGTCAGGGTTGTGCTGGAGCACTTGGACAAGCCCACAATTCCAAGACTGGACCTCAGGGGACTGAGGGAGTCAGAGGGGATGGCAGCATCTTGAGACAGGAGGCAGGTCACCCCTGGCAGTGCTTGGATGTAGCTGTGGTGATGTGGAACATCAGTCTGGGCTTTGGTTGACATTGGTGCAGAAGACCTGGCAGTGCCTGAGGGGTAGGAGAGGAGCTGGTGCTTCCCCCAAGGCAGCAGTGTCCTGACTAATCCCAGGGTTTTATGGAAGCCCCACAAGTGTGGAGGACTCAGGTGTGTCTGGAGCACTTCTCAGGTGGGTCACCCCTGGTGTGGCCATGCCCCGTGTGTGAGCCAGGAGACCTGGACCTCTGTTCTTCCCATGCTCCCTTTGTCCTCCTGACACATGATCTCAACTAGAGCCAGGAAGGAGAGCCAGGGGCCATCCTATCTATTCCATAGTCCAGAGGATCCATTCCTGTGGCCCTGGACACACTGGGATCCCTGCTGATAGGGTTTGGCCTTAAGAAAACAGAAATCCTTTTCCATAAGTGTTTTGTAAGGGACTTTGAAAGCCTGAGGGATTGCAGGACAAGCTCCTATTTCCTGCTTCCAGGAAAGCCTCTGTGCTATCATATTTACCTGGAGCAGCAGATGACTAGTCCTTGTGCTTGGTCCCAAATCACCTCATGGCCAGCATGATCAATGACAGAAAACAGTCAGGGCTGATCAAAAACAACATCTGCTGACAACAAACTGGCTTCTTCAGGCCAGACGTTGCTCATGCAGGGGCTAATTCTAATTACCAGCTTCTTGGAAAAATGTGATTCTGCTAATTATCAGAAATGCCCAGTGTTTGCCAATACCATCCCTTGGGAATGGGGAGTGGTTTGTGATGAGTGTGGAGGAAGCCCAGTCACTGATGAAATGTGCTGAGCTGTGCTGAGGGTAAGGGGGCAGCCTCAGGGAATGGGGAGCCCCTGCTGCAGGAGGGACCTGCCCTGTGCTGGGCTTGAGGGACCTGCTGCAGAGGAGCAGGGGCTGGGGTCAGCTGGCTCTGAGAGCTGTGGGACATCAGTGTTGGGAATGGGGTCTTCAGCCAGATTCTAGGGATGCCACCAGCTCACACCAGGTAGTTTTCTGTGGAGATTTGTGTCTCTGCACACTGGCCAGCCTGCTGATGGGAGCTTTCTTCCAAGTTTTATAAGTCCCTGAAATTAGGTCTTTGAATTAGTATCTCCTGAGCTGCCTTGAGGAGCAGGTTTCATAGAATCCTGGCATGATGGTTGGAGTTGGAAGAGGCCTTAAAGGTCCTCTCATTTCACCTCTGCCATGGCCAGGGACACCTTCCACTACACCAGGTTGCTGCAAGCCTTGTCTAACCTGCCCTTGGACACTTGCAGGGATGGGGCAGGATTGCATTGTCCTGCTCTGTGCCACCCCCCTGCCCTGCCCCCCTGTGAGCTCTCCCTGCCTGAAGCACGGAGGGACACGGCAGTGCTCCTCCCTGCCACCATTCACAGCTCTGGGCAGGGAGGGCTTCACGTCAATTTTCTCATCCTTGAAGGGGCAGATCCCTGCACTGCACAGGGATGCCAGCACTGCCAGGGCACTCATGCCTGGTGGGTGTGGGGGTACTCCTTGTGCCAGTCCAGGCAGCTGGAGGAGCTGCTGGTTTTAGGTTCCCTGGAGGAGCCTGAGGTTTGGTATTTTGCAGAGACGCTTCAGCTCTGGATTTCCTCCTCCTGCCTCTCTGGTGGAAACAGCTCTCCAATTTGTTTGAATACTGGCAATTAAGCACCACATTGATTTTATGTGGAAATCCTGGCTCACCAGCCTGGGGAGGACAGTGCTGCCCTTTTAGCCCCCAATCACAGCCAGTGGCCAGGCACCAGGTGCTTTGCAGTCATGAAACAGAGCTTTGCTGCCAGGCTGAGTGGCTGAGTCAGGATTTGGGAACTGCCCAGTACCAACCAGCTGCTCCTCAATCCAGTCTTTTGCAGTCCCTTTGCCAAACAATCCCTTTCCTTTGGTTAAACACTGGAACAGGAGCTCTGGCAAAGTGGTGGAGCTGCCATTCCTGGAAGTGTTCAAAAAATGAGTTAATTTGGCATTTGGCAGTGTGGTTTAATGGGCTTGAGGTAATTGGTCAAAGGTTGGATTTGATGATCTCGGGGGTCTTTTCCAATGTTGATGATTCTGTGGTTGTTCTCCAAACAGCTCAAAATTTTATTTTATTTATTTGTTTGTGTCCTTGTCCCCTGACCAGGCATCGAGCAGAGTATTGAACAAGAGGAAGGGCTGAACAGGTCATCGGCCGACCTGCGGATAAGGAAAACTCAGGTGAGCCTCTGCCCCGTGGCACCAGGAGAGTGGGAAGTGGCAGCTGAGGGACCCCAGGAGGTGCTGGGGGAGGAGGCCTGTGCTTGGCTGTGGAGTGGATTTCTCTGTTGCAGCTCTGTCCTTCTGCCCAGCCCTGCAGAGCTGGGTGTAATTTTTACCTTCTGGTGATGCTCTGGGGAGAGAGCACCCGCTGGGATGCAGCCATTGCTGCAGCCTGGAATCTGTCCTTGCATCACTGCAGAGCTGTGTCCTCTCTGCTGGGGAGTGTGGGTGAAGAAAAGGCATTTCAGAGCCTTGCTCTGCAACCAAGAATGTGTTCTAGCAAACCATTAAAGGGATAAAGGCAGCAGGAGCAGCCAGTGCTGCTCTTTATCACCTGGGGTGGGATCCAGATGCAGATCTGTGGCTCTCACAGGGGTTATGCACACAAAAAAGTCCTGATATCTCTGTGCTCTGCAGTAGTGCTGGAGTGTTGCAGTGCATTTCCACACCCAAACAAATGTTTCCAAATAAGGAAAAGGAGCTTCAGTTACCTCTGACTTTTAAGGAGAAGCACCAGAACTTTCTGTTTCTCTCACTGTGGTTGGCCCAGTGCCAGCACAAGGGCACCTTTTGGGTTTTGGAAATGTTTCTCAAGGCCTGTGGCTGTTTCTGTTGGGCAGCAAGCCAAATTGTCCCTCCTTGGTCATTGTATACTTAAGAAAGAGTGCAGAGGTGCTCAAGTGCTTAGTGGGGATGTTTTAGCTGGTACTGAAAACTGTGGTTTTCAAAAACCAAATGCATATTGTAGACGTGTGGGATGCCCATGGGAACATAAAATAACAATCTGAGAAAATAACAATCTGAGCAAATAAACACTGAGTTAAATAACTTAAGCAAAGCCTGCCAGGCTTTGTTCTGGTGCTTCTCCATAAAAGTCAGGGGTGTAACTGAAACCCCTCTTCCTTATTTGGAAATATTTGTTTGGGTGTGGAAATGCACTGCTACACTGGAGGAGTTCTGGATTTTGTGGTTTATCCCCTCCTCAGCCTGGGAGGCCACTGAGGGAGCTGCTTCCCCATCCAGTCAGGGCCAGATCAGTGTGGCAGTGATGGTAATGGATCAGCTCTGCAGCTGCAGCTCCCAGCTGGAGCCCCAGCACCCTCCAGCCCTGCACCAGCAGGGAGGTGCTGTCCCAGCTCGGCCTGAGGCCTGGGGGAACCCTCCTCTGCAAGGCTGGGGGAGGGGAATGGCCCACCTGTCCCTAGGGCAGGCAGGACAGGGAATTGCTGGGGCATGGCAGAGCCAAAGGATGGTGCAGCAGCAGGAGAGCAGCAAGTTCTGATGCAGAGCAGCTCTTCTGTTCCTTCTGGAAGGGATCCAGCGTGGACAGAGCTCTGTTGCAGCTGGGCAGTGTCAGGCTGTCAGCAGACCCCATGCAAGAAAAAACTTCCTTCCCACTCCAGAGACACTTCTGTGTGCTGGCAGCAGTGCTGTGAATCCCTGAGGTGTTCTGCTCTTTGTCCCTCAAGAGCTGATGCCATCCCAGGTGCCAGTGGCAGGGAGGGGAGGTGGCAGTCAGTGGTGGTGGCCCCTGGTATTGGCTGTGATGTGCCCTTGCTTCTCTGGAAAAGCCTTTACTGTGGCAGTGTCTGTGGCAGTGTAGGTGGCCACAAATGAGAGCTGCATAACCCAGGGCTGTGGATTTGAGCAGGGTTTAGACTTGGTCTGTGTTGAACTTTGTTCATCATCCTGGTATGCTGGAGAGTGGGATTCAGGGCTCTGCTCCACCATAAAGCCATGGAATGATTTGAGTTGGAGGGACCCTCAAAGGTGATCAACCCCCTGCCATGGGCAGGGACAAATTCCACTGTCCCAGGCCAAATTCCACTGTCCCAGGCTGCTCCAGGCCCTTTCCAACCTGGCCATGGACACTGCCAGGGATAGGGCAGCCACAGCTGCTCTGAGCAACCTGTGCCAGGGCCTCACCTCCCTCATGGGGAAGAATCTCTTCCCAATATCCCATCTACCCCTGTCCTCTGGCAGTGGGAGGCCATTCCCTCTTGTGCTCTCACTCCAGGCCCTTGTTCAAAGTCCCTCTCCAGCTCTCTGGGAGCCCTGCTAGCACTGGAAGTGACTTCAAGGCCTCCCCAGAGCCTTCTCCAGGCTGAAAAACCCAAATTCCCTCAGTCAGGGAGGTGGGAAGTTTTCTTGCAATCTGAGCATTTCTTGGCATTTCCCTGGGTGCAGGGGGGCTCCTCTGGGCCATGGCACAGAGCCCTGAGGGGACAATGTGACACTGCTGCACTTGGGAGCTTTGGCTTCTCACCTGGCTGGCCCCCAGCTCTGAGCTCCCGCAGGTGTTTGTCTCCTCAATGTCCAGAGGGATGGAGACACCACAGACCAAGGGTCCTCTGGGCCCTGGTCCAGAGTTTGACCACTCTTATGAAATTTTTTCTCCCCCCTTAATATGGGAATTCCATGTCCCAGCTTTGTCTTTCATCTCTTTTCCTGTCCCTGTGCACTTCCAAGATGAGTTTTGCTCCAGCTTCTCTCTTTGCTCCCTCAGGGTCATTGTGACACAGGGATCTCTCTAAGCTTTGTCACCTTCAGCTGAGCAGGCCCTGCTTCTTTCAGCCTGTCCTCACTTGTCCTGTGCCCCAGCTGGGATCACCACCACCTGTGTCCTCCTGCAGTGCCACTGGCCAGTTCCAGCCCCTCCTGGGCAATGTGCCTGTGTGTTCCCAAAGCCTGGCCTGCTCTTGCCTCCCCTCCCACATTCTGTATGGGATTTGGGATGAGCCAGACTGGAAAGCTGATTCAGACATGCCTGCTGCTCGAAGCGTGGTGTTTTCTGTAGGTATTTGTGCCTTCTCCAGTTTGTATGGACTTGCTATTAGCAAAACACTGAGTAAAAGAAGGAATGAGGAGCCAATTCCCCCTTGCTAATGTGTTGTAAACTAGGAGTAACTGAGCATTAAGATTATGGATTTATATTCTGGCTTTGCTGTGGTCATCTCCAGCCAGAAGAGTCTCATCAGATCTGGGCCTGCCTGCAGCAAATCCAGGTACAGGGAAGGGGCTTGGGGTCACAGTTCCTAAGGGCATCCCCAGTCCAGAAATGTGGCCAATGATGCAACTTCCCAGAGGTCTTGACAGTATTTTCTATGTTTATATATATATATATATATGTCATATATAAGTATCTATTTTATATATATATAAATTTTGTGTATTACCCTATGGAATAAACACTTCAAAAATATCTTTCTGTTAACCACATGAAGGACAAGGACCCCAGTTTCAGTGTGTGCTTTTAGGGGCTTTCAGAGCCCACTCTGAAGACCCAGAGGCTTTTATCAGCTCTTTGGAAATCCAGTTTGGGCTGCTTTGCCCATGTTTGGGGAGTGAAGAGTTGCTAGACCTGAGTGAAACAAATCCTTTTCCTAACTTGAGTTAATCTTTTCTGTTTAATAAGTTCAATCACGAGGTACATTTTGATATGCTTTTTATTTGCTGTGAATATTCAGGTAGGTTTATTTAAAGTCTGAAAGCTGTTTAAGATGCTTTTTTCCAGCCAATTTTGCAGAAAACTGTGGTTTTCAAAAACCAAATGCATATTGTAGACGTGTGGGATGCCCATGGGAACATAAAATAACAATCTGAGAAAATAAACACTGAGTTAAATAACTTAAGCAAAAGAGGTGTAGCATGGTGTGCTAGTGAGCAGGAAGGGTGTCACTCAGCACCCAGGCTATATTTGGCTCCAGATCAACATATGTTGATAGTTTTCAGCTGAATGAGAATGAAGTGGATTTTAGGAAAAACAATTTTGGAAGAGCAGAGGAGTCGCTTGGATGGCACGTCACATTGTTGCTGGATTTTGAGCTGAGCTGCTTGGGAGCTGTTCTGACCTTGCTGTGGGCCAGCACCTCTCGAGCAGAGGATGGAGCTGGAGCTGCCAGGGGCGTTCGTGTGAGGTTTGTGGTGGAGGAGGGAGAAGAGGAGCTGAGGCTCTCCATAAATACTGTGCTGTTGCTGGCTTAGAATAGCTGCAGAGCCAGTGCAAGGTGCCCTGGAGGTGTCTCCAGTGTCATCTCCTGGAGGCAGGGCTGTGCTGGCTGGGGCTGCTCCAGGTGTACAAACACCTGACCTGACATTCCCTGTTCCCTCGCTGTGCAGAGACTGTCCAGGGATGGGAACAGAGCTGGGGAAGGGTCTGGAGCACAAGTCTGAGGAGGAGCAGCTGAGGGAGCTCAGCCTGGAGAAAAGGAGGCTCAGGGGGGACCTCACTCTCCACAGCTCTGTGACAGGAGGGTGCAGCCAGGTGGGGACAGGCTCAGCTCCCAGAGGACAAGGGACAAGACAAGAGGAAACAGCCTGAAGTTGTGCCAGTGGGGGTTCAGGCTGGGCATCAGGATGAATTTCTCCACTGAAAGGGTGGTCAGGCATTGGAAGGGGCAGCCCAGGGCAGTGGTGGAGCTCCCATCCCTGGCAGTGTTGAATGAACTACTGGATGTGGCACTCAGTGCTCTGGTCTGGTTGACAAGTTGGGGATGGGTCACAGCTGTGGCATGATCATCTTGGAGGTCTTTTCCAACCTTAATGATTCTGTGCCTTTGAGCAGGGCTGGGTACTGTTGTCCCCAGCACTTCAGAGTGATCCCCGTGGCTCCATCCTGTGCCTGTGCAGGGTCTGGCCTGTCCCAGCAGCATGGCAGGGCTCAACCCAGGGCACTGCCATGGCCTCACCTCCAGGCTTTCTAGGCGCAGGTAATGCCAGGAGGGTGCTGCCAGCCTGCCATGGTGTCTTCTCAGGGCTGGAGGCTGTGCTTAGGTAGGGCTGGGTGAGGGGTGCCTCTGGTCCACTCCCCTGGGGATGTGTCACCTGCTGCCACCTGCCCCCCCATGCTCTGTGACTCTCTGGAGCAGCATTTGGGCTGGAAATGCTTTTGGGGTGGTTGGAGGTGCAGGAGGTGCTGAGGGCTGAGCCTTGCCCGCTGCAGGGGTGGCAGGGCTCTCCCTCTGATGGGACCCTCTCTCCCTCTCTCCCTCTCTCCCTCTCTCCCTCTCCTCTCCCTCTCCCCCAGCACTCCACGCTGTCGCGCAAGTTCGTGGAGGTGATGTCGGAGTACAACGCCACGCAGACGGATTACCGGGAGCGCTGCAAGGGCAGGATCCAGAGGCAGCTGGAGATCAGTGAGTAACCTGCAGTGGGAACACAGCTGTGCTGTGCCTGCCTGGGGCCACGTCCTGCTCTGGCTCCCCGTGGGTCAGAGCTGCCCCCAGGCTGGGCAGGGCTCCCCAGGAAACCCGGCATGCGCGGGAGCCGACGGGGACACGGCTTCTGCCACGGGCTGCTGCCCTGAGCTTCAGTGGCAGAGTGCACCCAGCAAAGGACATCCCAAAATGCTGCAGAGCCAGCACAGGGCTCACAAGGAGAGGAATTTCTTCTGTGTTTGCAGCTAATTTTTGATTCAAAGAAGCTCATGGGAATTCCTGAGTGTGTACTTGTCATTCCTTAGGGTGCTCTTCTTCATGGATGAACTAAGCTGAACATGAAAACAGAGAACGGAATTCTTGAGATGGGAGCACTCCTTGCTCCTGATGGTCTCCCTTGCACAGGAGGAGCAGGAGGCTCAGTGCTGCCTCAGGCACCTCTCTTAGCAGCCATTAAGTTGTGGCCAAGGGTGGACCTCAGGTGACACCTCTGAGGCTGGTGACACCTCCCCCAGGTGACACTACTGTGGCACGGAGATCTCTGAGTCATCCAGAGCCCATCACTTAGGAGAAGTCCAGTCCTGCCTGTAGATAAAAACACTCTTCTTATGGTTCTTCTGGGCAGTCAGTGATACCTGGATAGTTTAGAGCAATGGGCTTATCTCCCAGTGAAGAAAAGCCATGTAATTAGGGGAATAATCAAGGGGAAAGTCAGGGCATGCAGAGATTAAGGGAGATTTTTGCAAATAATCTCACTGTCAGACATGCTGTGGGGTTTGTGCTCAGAATGGAAAGCTCTGAACTTAGTCCTTTTTTTTTTCCATAATAACCAAATGCATGATTTCCTCCAACAACTCACTGTGAATAATGGCAGGAGATCTGTGAGTCAATCTGGTGTCCTTGGTGGTCACCTGTGGGAATGTGCTTCACTGGTCTGGGAATCTGGGTGCTGTGGGAATTTCTGTGGAGGGCTGGAAGGAGACAGAGCTGTGCAGGCCCTAGTCTTTGTTCAGATTTTGATGTCTAATACTAACAGGGCTGGATGGGAAGGCTGACTGACACGAGGCTCAACAAGAGCTTGCCAGTTTGCTGTAAAGCAGGATGTGTCACTGCTCCAGCTGCCTGACTCATCCATCAGCCAACATCACACTGCAGTTGACAGCTGAGGAGTGGCTTGTCATGTGAACAGGAATTTAAGGTATCCCTGAGCCTCCCTCTGAGAGAGGAGATTTGGAAGGACTCAGCCATGGCCTTGATTGGATGCAGACCTGAAAGAAACCCCTCTTCTTGTTTTCCTGCTGGATTTTGGGAGGGATCTGCTGCTCTGCTTAAATTCTGGAGATAAATTGTTATTCTTGTGTCTGCTCTGTCCATCCTGCCAGGCTGTCAGTGCCTGACAGAGCCTGATGGGTGCAGGGAAAGGGCTGCTCAGGAGTCCCCATGGAGCAATGTGTGGTGTAGGGGAGGTGCCCCAGTTCCTGATAGCAAGGGACTCTTGTTCCCTTCAGGATGGAGGTGTGGAGGAGTGTGGAGATAGATAAATGCATTTCTCATTGCTACAGAGGAGGTGCAGATGTGGGATGAGGAGGGACATAGTCCTCTGCACAGCCCTTTGCCAAAGCTGGATTTTCCCTTAGGAAATGAAAAATATTTCCTGGCAAAAAGACTCATCAAAGGAACAGCTTAAGGGTGTTTTACCAGGACAGGGGCTCTGCCTGGCCTGGGGAGTCCCAGGAGGTGCCTTCAGCCCCAGCTGCTCCAGGGGCTCCCACACAGGCTCCTTGGAGCAGAGCTCAGCTGGGATGTGGCGACTGCAGAGATCTCCAGAGCATCCTCAGCTCTCCTCTCCTGTGGGGAGTCCAAAGATAGAAAGTGCTGGGAGCTCTGACAGCAAAGCCAGTGAATCACTTGGGTTTTCAGAGTGTGAGTGTGAGAGTTCAGAGTGTGAGAGCAGCTTCTCAGCTGAAGTTTCCCCATCCTCACCACATCTGGCCCTGCAGGTAGGACAGTGGCAGGGTTGGTGATGCAGAGTCACTGTCCCAGGCTGTAGCCACCCCCTGGGGCTCCCCACAGCCCTCCCAGGGTCTGTTCCCTTCTCCTTGTGCAGGCACTGCTGTGTCTGTGTGTGCCAGAGGTTGTGCCTTGGTGACCATCAGCACCACGCTGCCCACCCAGGAGCATCTCTGAGGGGATGGAGTGCATTTAGGTTTTGCTCCCAGAGGAATTGGATTTGGAGCTTGGAGGAGCTGCTCGCAGTGGTGGGTGTGCAGCTGAAGCTGTGGAGGTGCTGCACAGATGCTGCTTGTTTTTAGGGACAGTTTTGTTATGTGCAAAACCGAGGAGACAAAAATAAAGTATCTTCTGTATCCAAGGGCACTAAAGATTTCTTCAGGCCCTGCTGTGCCAGACCAGGTGAATTGGTGTGCAGAATAATGAGCTGTGGGTGCATCCCACCCTGAGCCAAGAGAGTCTGGGGGCTGCTCTGGCCCTGGCAGCTCATCTGGGGCACCCCAGAGCTTATTTAGGATTCCTGTGGCACTTTCATCTCAGGAATGACCATGGGATTTATCTGAGTGCAGATCTCAGGGACAAGGAGGTGGGTGGCACTTTGTGATATGCTGGGCAGGGTTTTGGCTGAATCCTCCTTCTCCTGATACCAGCATGGGCAGTGCCAGGCCTGTCTGAGCTGGGTGACAGCCCAGTGGGGCAGTCCCTCATACCTGTTACCTCACACACAGGTGGACAGGACAGCATTATCCATCTTTCCATGAACTGTATGGATTTGTGTCCAGTAAGAGCTTGAAAGCCAGAGGATCCCAGCCTTGGAGAAGTGCCTTGTCCTCAGCGTGCCCAGTGTGAGCCCCAGCTGGCTCTGCAGGTGCTGGTGCAGCCCTGCTGCTGGGAGGGGGATGCTGCCAGCCCAGGGGAGGCTGCCAGGCTGAGGAGCCCAGCTGAGCCCTTATGTGGCCATGGCATGTTGGACTCCCTCAGCCCAGAGCTACTTTCCCTATTTATAGACCATCTGCATGCAGAATTGGACAAACTGGCTTCAGTGTCACTGGGCTGTGGGGCTGAGCTGTGGCACCAGAGGCTTCCCTGGGAGCTTCCCCCACACTCTGACAGGGTTGCTGCTGCCCCATCCCCTAGGAGCTGGTCCATGGGATGGTCACTCTGTCCAGCTGGTCATTACAGGGCCAAGGACTGTGCCTTGAGGTGGGAAGTCTCCTCAGTGGCTTCATGTTTGCCTGTCCCAGAGTTTCCAGTGGCTCTGCAGCAGTGGGCCCTGGGCACTGTCTCTCACTGTTCTCTCCCTGCCAGCTGAGGGCTGAGGTTGCTTCTCAGCTTCTCCATGCTCTGGGCTCTTGTCTCTTTGGCAGAGAGTTGGCAGTTTGCTGTACTCCCCAAGAAGCTAATTGCTGGAGATGCCAAGTAAGAGGCAGATGTACTCTGGACTCTCTGGGGAGGCACAGGTCCAATTCTCAGGATTTTCCAGTGTTTCACCAACTTTCAGGGAGTATTCCCCCAGGCTCTTCTCCCTTGGTGCTACCTTGCAGTGGCTCCATCCTTTCACTCCCAATTGTGGCTGTGGGAATGTGAGCAGCAGTTCAGGCAGGTACCCAGACTTTGAGGTGATTTTACTGCTCTGGAGGAGCTAATGACAGACCAGGAAGCTGGGTTAGGACGCTGTGGCCTTCCTGGGAAGCCCTCTGAGGTGCTGCAGGTTGGTTGTGTTGTTTGGCAGGTGCTGTACTGGGCAGAGTGGCTGAGATGCAGCCTCCATGCCCCAAGCTTTGGCTCAGCATTACTGTGAGTTCTTCCTGGGCAGCTGTGGCCCTTGGCCAGGCCAGCAGTGCCTGCCAGGAGTCATTCCATGCAATGCCTTTGCTCTCATCCTTCACCTTGCCACAGCTTTTACCAGCTCTGTGCTCTGCATTAGGGGAATGAGGCAGCAAGGACAGGATGAGAATGTGTATCCCACATCCCACCCCACCTCTGCCCAGGAGAGATGTGGCATTTCCTGGAGCTGATCCCACTCTGCTCCCCCTTCAGGGCTGGCATTTGGCAGAGCAAGCAGCTCTCCATGGACAGCACCTGGCATGCTGCTCCTTATCACTGGGCCAGGGCCTGCTCAGAGCACATCACCAGGAGGGTTTGTAAATTTGTGCTGCTTGGTCCCTTGTTCTCCCTTTCTGGGAGCAGGGCAGTGCCAGCCCAGAGCAAGGGGCCAACAGGCAAGGAAAGCTGGCCAGAGGTGTTGTGGGAGTGATGCTCTGTCACTCTAAAACATGCAACAGTGTCTGAAATGGGCTGTGCACCCCTCTCAGAGCTGGGGAAGTTGACTGATCCTGAGATCCACGAGTACACAGGTGGCAAAGCTCAGGCCTCACATGCATCTATGAACCCCCTCAGGTTGTTTTTGTGGCTCAAGCAGCAGCTCCTCAGAGCTTTGGGATCACTACCAGGTCGTAGCTGTCTAGACCAGCCTCACACAGAACTCCAAGCTCTGCCCACGCATCTGAGAGCTGTGCTTCACTCTGCCCCATTTCCCCCACTCTGAGGTGCCCTGCACTCACCCTGGAGGATGCTGTTGTCCTTTTCAGTACCACTGGCTGCAGGCAGCGTGCCATGGGAGCATCTACAGACCCCAGCCCTGCTCTGCAGGTTTTGGTTTCATCAAGCTTGGTGGAGTCTCTTCATTAGCTGCTCCTGCCTGACTGCCCTGTTGGCACTGGTGGGGTGTCACCTGCCCTCTCCCAGGTGACCTGCTCACCCTCCCCATCCCACTGGGCAGCCCCAGTGCCCTGCCAGCATCTCCATCTCTTTGGCTGTGATTCCATGTGTCCCACATGGCTGCTAGCCCAAGAAATACACTGCAGTTAATGAGTGCAGGGATCAGTGCCACCCGTGGAGTGATCAGCATCTCTCTCCTCTGTACGGGGTGAGGAAGGGAAGGAAAGGAACCACGTGGTGTGGGTGAATTGTTTTTAGAGGAGCCATGGGGCTGGAGGTCCCCAGAGACAGGGGGAAGGACAGAGCCTGGCTTCTGTCTCACAGCAGCTGGGCCAAAACTCAGCCCAGCACCCTGATGGTGTTGAACTGGCTGGGGCAGGGTTTGTCAAGAACTGGCTATGGCTTCTTCCCATCCCTCCTTCACAGACACCCATGGATGCTGCTGGCTGCTGGTCCCTTAGCACTGCTCCCTCCCCCACAGGAATGGTCAGTGTGTCCAGGAGGGACAGGTGGGCACTCCTGTGTGAGCTGAGCCAAGCTGGCAGCTTGATGCCCTTAAAATGAGGGGTGCCAGAGGCAGGCTGTGAGAGGGCAGCCCCTCAAACTGCTCTGTGCTCTTGGGGCTGAAAGCCTTGCTCTGTTCCACTCATGGGAAGAATACCATGGAGCCAGCAGAGCCCTGTGGTAGGGCTGTGGGACCTGTGGTGGGCACAGGGGGCTCGTGGCTGACCTCTGTTGTGTGGTTGCAGCTGGCAGGACCACCACCAGCGAGGAGCTGGAGGACATGCTGGAGAGCGGCAACCCGGCCATCTTCTCCTCTGGGGTAAGCAGTGCCACGAGCTGCAGCTGAGGCAGCCCCAGGCCTGGGCCTGGGCTGGGGCAGAGCTGCCACAGTGCCCTCACTGCAGGGTGAAGAGCACAGCCCGTGTAGGAGCAGGGCACAGGGGCTCTGGCCTGAGGATGCTGTTGGAGCAGAGTCTGAGTCCCAGCATCCTGCTGCAAACTACCTGGCTTGGGCTGGGTGGAGAGGCTCTGCAGCTCCTGCTCATCCCTCTCTTGGTGCCCCCAGTCCCAGCATTGGAGCTGGGACTGAGCATGGTGCTCAGTGGCCTTATTTTCTCTGCAGATCATCATGGATTCAAACATCACCAAGCAGGCGCTGAATGAGATTGAGACACGGCACAGTGAGATCATCAAACTGGAGAACAGCATCCGAGAGCTGCACGACATGTTCATGGACATGGCCATGCTGGTGGAGAGCCAGGTGGGGAAATGGTGCAGCCCAGGGGCTCACCTGAAGGGGTTGGAGGGTGATGGGGCTCCCAGTGGTGGGTGGGGAGGCTGCAGAACAGTGCTCCCCTGCCTGGGTGGGTACTGAGAGGAAAAACCATCTCTAGGACCAGCATGGCTCCAGTGGGGCTGAGCTGGGCTCCCCAGGGCTGGAGCCACTCGCCTGGCTCCCCAGAGCTGGGGTGCTGTGTGGGAGTGGGAGGTTTCAGTGAGAGGCTCAGAAGGAGGGCAGTGGGTGGCTGCCATGCAGGGGGAGATTTCTTCATCTTCCCTGGAGCAGCAGGCCCAGGGGGGTGAGCTCAGGGTGCCCCCTGGGCTGAGCTGCCGGCCCATGGCACCAGCCCCTGCAGCCAGGCCCGTGCTCCTGTGTCTTTGCTCACCCCCCTTCTTGCCCGCCATGCTGCCATGGCCCGAGGACACGTCGGTGGCAGGTAAAGGCCCACTGGTGCTGCATGCTCTGCACTGCTCTGCATGGCTGCTCCTGCATGGCTGCTCCTGCATGGCTGCTGCTCGCGGTGCTGGGATGGCCAGCGGCAGGACAGCAAGGGTCACCGAGGCATGGTGGTGTTGGTGGCCTGTCCTGTCTGCAGTGGGGGTCACGTGGGGAATTCATGATTCCGTGCCCCGCTCCGAGGGCTGGACAGTGCCAGCACCTTGTCCTGTGGGTGAGAAGCTCGGAGCTGCTGGCACTGGGAAGCTCGGAGCTGCAGGTAGGAAGAAACAGCAGCAGTGTTACTCAGGACAGGGAGCAGTTGGTGGGGCTCAGTGCTCAGCACCCCTGGGCCCCAAGGTTTGTCCTCCCTCCCTGTTCTCTCCAGCATTAGGTTGGGAAAGGGGCATTGCAGGGTTGCTGGCTATGAGCCCATGGCGCTGTGGCCTCAGTTCACCCCATGCCATGCAGGAGGACACGGGGCTTCAAACCTCCCACTCCTGCCAGCCCTGTCCAGCTGTAGCAGGACTTGGCTGTTTCCCTGCTGGTCAGGATGGGGCCAAAGGAGGTGAAAAGTCTGGAGGAGCTCACCCCAACCTGTGGCCCCACACCCACAGGAGCCCCCACCTCCCAGCCTACCCTGCAGCAGGGGCAGAGGTCCTTGCAGGGCTCTGCAGTCATGGCTGGCCTTGCTCCAGACCCTCCTGCCTTGGCTGAGGTGCTTGTGTGGATGGGAGCAGGGGTCCCTGGTCCCTGCATGTGCATGGTGTCCTGAGCATCCCTGATGGTGCTGCTGGTGCTGTCCTTGCTCCCTGCCATGCCTCATGTGTCAGCAGCATGTGGTGTGGTGCTGGTGTAGATCCCGTTGTGGCCTTGATGTCACTGAGATACTGGACAGGTCAGGACCAGAACTGGGCTGGGAACTCCCTTGTCCCTCACCCATGCTTGTCTCTCTGTCGGGATGTGCACAGACATCCTCTGGGATGGGGCATGCATTCCAGAGCTCGCACCCCAGGAAACTCCCAGTGCCCGCAGGCACTGATGGTGCTTCTCTCTGTGCAGGGCTGCCGGGCAGGGCAGATCCCCCGGCGGCAGGGAGCAGCAGAGCAGGAAGGAGCTGAGGCCTGCATGCGCGCGGGCGCGCGGGCTGTGTCCTCCTCCCGCAGGGAGAAATGATCGACCGCATCGAGTACAACGTGGAGCACTCGGTGGACTACGTGGAGCGCGCCGTGTCCGACACCAAAAAAGCGGTGAAGTACCAGAGCAAAGCCAGACGGGTGAGTGAGGCTCTGCCTGGGCCCCTCTGCCCCTCCTGCCCTGCTGACACCTCCACACCAGGCACAGGGCCCGGCTGGCACCTTGCCTGCCCCAGGCGGCCTGGCACAGCTTTGCCTGTGCCTGGGGACCGCGTTACCCCACACCACTGGGAGCAGCCCGGGTCCTGAGGGTGGCACAGCTGAGGCAGAGCTCCCAGCACGGGCTCTGTGAAAGCTGACAGTGAGCCATAGGGCAGGGGTGCTGCCCGGGGGGGAGGAAAAGGGACAAGGTGGACTCCTGAGCCAAGCGTGCTGTAAGCGCCACACCCCCTTGCAAAAAAAATAATAGGGAAAGGTCATGGCTCAGCTCAGACCCTCAGCACAGTGCCAGCTGCCTGTCCTGCTCCCAGCACCTGGCCCTGTATCAGCTTGGGGACCTGAGGGTCACCAGCTCAGCTCTGCCAGCCCAGGGCAGAAGCAGGAGCAGGGGTGTCCCTCCCTGCCCGGGACAGCCAGAGCCCTTCTGGCTCCCAGGGTGCTGCTCAGAGCCCACCACGGGCCCAGGGGAGCAGGACAAACTGCCGTTCCAAACTCGTGGCTCCATCCTGCCCCAACACTCACCATCCCCTCTCCCCTCTCTCCCCGCCGCTGCTGGGACACCCGAGCAGAAGAAGATCATGATCATAATCTGCTGCGTGATCCTGGGCATCGTCATCGCCTCCACCTTCGGCGGCATTTTCGGCTAGACTCCCCCCACAGGACTGTGTGTGTGCGATGGACGGAGCCGCGCGTGCCATGGGGCTGCAGCCACACCGAGCAACCCGCGCAGCCCCGGAGCCTCCCAGCAGCATTTCAGTTTCTAATGCATGGTTGTTTGTGACGCTGTGTGTGCGGTGCGGTGCGTCTGTGTGGAGGGAGCTCCGGCCCCGGGGCGCAGGCGGGGGGCAAGCCATGGTGATGGGCGCAAGGGGGACCCTGGGGGGGAACCCGAGCTCTCATCACTGCTCCGGGCTGGGTGGCTGGCTGGGACCGGGGGGGGGACAGAAGTGCCCTTGGGCACTGCTGCTCGTCCCGTGATGGGCAGTCTGTGTTAGTGACGGCTGAGGAGGAGGGAGGGATGATGGGGGTTGGGGGTCCTTGGGAGCACGGTGCCCAGCCAGCCTCCCAGCTTGCCCATCACCTCCAACTCTCATGTCTGTCAGCCGCATCTGTGCTTGCAAACACCTTCCCTCGGGCTGCTTCTCTTCGGGGCCCTTCCCCAGGGGTGTGCTCTGCCCAGCCCTGCCTGGCCAGTGACAGTGTCTGGCTCTGGGGCTCCATCCCTGCCACTCCTCCCGTGGCGGGGCTGTCCCCTCCCTGCAGGAGCCCTCGCCCCGTAGGGTGCCAAAGGCTGGATGTGCCACAGCAGGTGGTGGGGGCCTGAGGGAGCAGTGTGGAATAAGGAGTTGCTGCTTGGGGCCATCACAGTTGTCTGGGGACAGGAATGGGGCACGTGGAGGCCAGCGCTGCTCCTGGATGCTGGCCTGACAGGGCAGGATGGCACAGAGAGTCTGAGGCCAGTGAATTTCACTCGCTGCTCATCCTGCACCACGGCCTCACTGCAGGGCTCTCAGCCCTGGCACTCATGGTTGGTCCTGGCTCCTCTTGCCCACAGGCCTGGACTCTGCCTGCCAGGGTTTGGGGCTGTTGCTGATGTCCCTGGCAGCACTCACCTGCAAGCAGGGCTGCTCCAGCCTTGCTTTTTCACACCCATGGCCGGGGGTTAGAAGCAGTTGGGCTTTCTCCTGTTGTGGTCCCAGGAGCAGCCCTTGCTGCATCCAGCCCCTGCGAGTGAGGAGTAGCAGCCTTCCTCCTGTATCCAATCCAGTTCTGAGCAGGCCGCTGCCTGACTGCCTGTTTGCCACCTTCTGGCACCCTGCTGCTCCTGGCACCCTGCCCTTCTGCCCAGCCACCAGAGAGGCACCTGCTCTCAGTGGGGTGCTGTGGGACAACCTGGGTGCCCAGTGCCGTGCCCATGACCCAGATGCAGCTGCTGTGGGGTCCAGGCCCACTGGCAGCTCAGAGGGGTCCAGTACTGCCATTGCCTGTTTCCTCAGGCGAGGGACAGGGCTCTGCCCTCACCCTCCTGTGCAGACCCCAGGGCTCTGGCTGGCCTGTGCACATGCCAGAGCACCACAGAGGAGTCCCAAGGTAGGCCAGGCTCGGCTCACTGCCACGCTGGGACAGGGGCTGGCTGTCAGGTGCTGGTAGCAGAACAGGGACTCTTGATGGCAGCCATATTCCAGCCTCGGGCAGCGTCACCTCCCAGCTCCAACCAGCACCAGGGCGAGGCTGCTCCACAAGCTGGCAGGGTGCTGTGGCTCAGGCACTGGCTGTGTGTGGTGCCCCTGGGTACAGGGGGAAGGAAATGGCTGCAGCCATAGATGCTGCCTCCCACAGGGCCAGCCCTGCCCAGCAGCAGCCCTGACAAGGCTTCCTCTCTGCCACTGTTAGCCGAGGTCCCCCGGTACAGCCCCTGTTGCATGCAGCTGCCCTTGGGAAGTGGGTCCAGCCTGGTTCCCACCCTGCCCACTCCGAGCCCCTCGGGGTGCAGCCATGGGAACATCCCAGACCAGAGCCCCCTTCTTTCACAGTCCCACACCAACCCATGTGAGCTCCAGCACTGCAGCCTGCGTGCACTGAAGGGCTTGGGGCAGCAGGACCGTGCAGGCAGGGGCAGGAGGCAGGCAAGGGCAGGGTCTCTGCTCCAGGACATGTCTGGCTGCAGGAAAAGGGAGTGGCCATGCTTCTGTCTCTCAGCAGCTCCCTGCCACTGCCGTCCCTGCTTACTCTGCCAGGCCAGCAAGAGCCCCAGGGCCCCTCCAGGAAGCAATAACACTGGACAGGCAGGAAAACCCTCCTCCCAGGCTCCTGCCCTGCAGCCATGCTCGTGCCCTGCAGCCATGCCCACTGCTAGCACAAGGTGACATTTTTTCTTCCAGGCAGCGGCTTTAGTGGCACAAGCTCACCTGACATCAGGGCTGTGGCACCCCTGTCAAGGCACAAGGCCAGGAACTGCACCGGGGGGGGGATTCTTGGCCCTTGCTCCTTGTTGGCACCACCACTGCCAGCAGCCCCCACAGCAGCAGGAGCCAGATGGGGCCAGCCAGGGCTGCTGGCACTTTGCTGGGATCCTGTGGGCAGCAGCAGTGCTGGGCTCCAAAGCAAGGGAGATGATCAGGCTGCCACTGCTGCCCCACAGGCAGGCTGACACTGTCCTCGCTGTGAGGGGAGGGTGTTTTGGTGCAATAATTACCCCTGCACTACGGGAAGCCCCATTGAGTTCCTTTTCACCTACCTGTCGTTGCATGTACAGACCAAATCACCAAGTGTGGTTGTGCTTTGGGAAGATGTTTCACCTTTTCTTTCCAGCCCCCAACCTGCACCCGCTTGTCCTTTGGGTTCCACCACCTCTGTTCCAAGTGCCACCTGCCCTCCCCATGCCGGGAGCGTGTTGATGCAGTATTCCATGAGCAGTGTGGGGCACGCACAGCTTGCACTCGAACTGGGGATTGGGTTTTTTTGTAATTAATGTACTTGAAGGCTTTCCGAGCCCCCCGTGGAGTTCTACTGTTGCTGTACTGTGAGCTAAGTGTCCTTGTTTTCTATGTGGATCTTGACCCTGGCTTGCTCTGTCTCACTGGGCTGGATGACACTGTATGTTGCCTCTCTTTTCCTCTTCCCTCTTTCCCTCCCTGCTAGCGTTCCTTTCTTCTCCCAAGGCTTTGGGTGCAAAACAGCTTCCCATTTTGTGGAATTTTTATGTAGAATAAACATTTGTAACTGTAAAGCTCTGGGTTGCACCTCTCCTTGTTTCAAGGGAAGGGAAGAGGTGATGGGGGCTCCAGTCAGCCCCAGCACTCTGGAAGCACTAAAGCAAACAGGGTGGGCTTGGTGCCAAGCACCGGCAGGAATAAATGCCTACTGGAGTAACACTTGTGCCTAGAGCAACTTTGTCCTCCTGCAGGCAGAGGGGAAGCTGGCAGGAAGGAGGTGCTATATTCCCCCCTCAGTAATCCCAGCACCAAGTGCAGGACGCAGGACACCAGCAAACACTTCCAACTCTTTGACTCTTTAGTGAGGAACTGGATATTAATCCTGGGTTGCCTGGAGCTCAGCTGGCTCACTGCACTGGGGAAAGTAAGTGATGGCACTGCAGACACTCAAGTGGCCAGAGCACTGTCTGCACCTTCACCAGGGAAACAGGGCTGGAAGCTTTGCTGTTTGGCAGCACCTGAGCCAGTTTATAGCTTTAAGAGCCACAACGTCCGTCCCAGCAAGTCCCCAGGCACGGGCTGCCCTCTGTGCCATCCACGGGAGGCTGGCTGGAGGCACCCACGTGCCCCCTCCGTGCCAGCAGTGTCCAGAGGATTCAGAAGTGAGGACGGCGCTTGCGGCCTGTGTATTTCGAGTCCGGTCGCACCTCCCTGTGGGAAAGCAGGGAACAGCTCAGCACCACCTGCAGGTCACGTCGGGAGGGGGAGGGAGCAGGCCTGTGGCAGTCTGGACAGGTGACAGCAGGCAGTGCAGCCCCCGAGGCAGGGCTCAGCTGAACTCACTTGCCCTGGCGGCGTCTCCGCTCCTTCTTCTCCAGGATCCAGTCCCGGCTTTTCTTCACGGACTTGCCCTTGACATTTCTGAACCGTGTCCTGTGGGGACAGTGGACAGCAGCTGCAGAGGAACTGAGGTGTGGGGGCACGTTTCTCTGCCCCAGAGGATTGCCACCCACAACTGGCTCACAAAAGGAGTGAGTTTCCCTCCCACCACCCCTGGGCAAAAGGCTCAGCCAGCACTGGGGCAGGTGACCAAATTCCAGACACACTGGAGGAGGAGGAGGAGGCTGACTGCAGCCCTGACTCAGAGCTGAGGGATCCTGACCAGCAGTCCAGCACACCCCCATGCCACACCCGTGTCACACAGCAGCATGCTGCCCCCTGGGATCTCAGGGGATCACTGGCTCATGCACAACCACCTTCGCCTCGTCTGCTCTACTCCAAACAGGGCAGACAAAGTCAGGCTCCCTATAAAGTTCCCAGCTGTGCTACTGCCCTGCAAGACCAGATACCCCTTGGACAAGTGAGCAGAGAACAGCAATGTGAGAGGCAGGAAAACACGGCAGCCACGAGCTCCTGGCAGCCACGACGACTTCCCTCTGGTTTTTGTTTTGTCTCTCCCACTGGCTGCAAAAGGGGCTCCTCCCTGCACCACTGCTGTGGGAAGAGACCTGGCCAGCAGCAGAAACCCCCAGGCCACAGCTAAGCAGAGCTGAGCAAAGGCCTGGACAGGAGGAAAAAGGCAATGCCAGGCCTCAGGCACAGCAGCCTGCCTCCATCGTGAGCCCTGTAAACTCCCACACCACTGGCCTCAGCTGGAGAGCCCAGTGCTGGACAGAAAGCACACCTGCCTGCTCAGCTACAGCTCATAGGTAAGCACCTACAGCCCCACAAAAGAGCCCTGGGAACTGACTAGATTTGTTCCCTTTGTCCAGGCCCTTGGGAAGATAAAGCAGTTCTCTCCTGGGCTGCTGAGCCCTCCCTGTTCTCACACAGCAGCAGTGTGGTCCCCAGTGAAACTCAGCCCTCAGAGCCCCCCACTCTTTGCTGGGGAGCCTGCAGCCTCACCCCCACACCATACCTCTCGTTGGTGAACTTTGCCTGCTGCAGCTCTTCACTGGCACACTCGGTACCAAGGCCCTGGAAAGCAAAATTGGGGAGTTGTGTTCTCCTCTGGACCAGGCACAGCTATCAGCCAGCCCATCAAAACCTAAGGGGAATGCAGGGATCTGCAAGGGGAAGGACCACAGCAGAACAAACTGGTCTTCCAGAAATCATGGCAAAGAAAAACAGATGTCAGAAGAAAGGCTTTAAAGAGGGCAGGGTTAGACTGGATTTTGGAAGAAATTCTTCCCTGTGAGGTTGGGGAGGCCCTGGCACAGGCTGCCCAGAGCAGCTGTGGATACACATCCCTGCAAGTGTTCAAGCCCAGGTTGGATGGGGCTTGGAACAAGATGAGCTTTAAGGGCCCTTCCAACCCAAAGCAGTCTGATTATACGAGAGCAGGGCTTGGTGACTGGCAGAAAATATATAAATGAAGTCACACCTGCACTCACAGAGCTGTTTGGCTCCCACACTGCCCACAGCTCTTCCACATCATCCAGCAGCCAGGACAGCAGCTCTGCTGCCTCATGGAGGCCCTCACCTTTGGTAATGTGCCAGATGTCCCAACAAAGAGACAGAGGAAGAACCTGAAAGAACAAGAATAAGGAGCATGAACGTGGGATTCAGCATGTGAGCCTCACTCCCCAGGCAAGACTGAGATGGTTTATAACAGAGTCAGATCTAAGCTTTAACCTCTGTCCAGGACTGTATAATGGGGGAGAGAACAGCTCAGGGGGAAAAGAAAAATCACCAGTAAACCCAGGCCTCAGCCCAAACACCCCCAGAGATGCAGGACTCACTTCTTGGCCTTGGCGCTGTTGGGGTAATCAACCACCATTCCCCCTGTAAATCCAGCTCTCATGGCTTGGGCTGTGATCAGCTCCAGCTGGGAAGAGCAGCAAGTGCAAAGTTAATTAGCAGTCATCCCCCAGGAAAGCCCAGAGACCTCTGGGAGGACCACAGCTGACTGGGCATTCCCAAGAGGGATTGGTCCTCCTCCTGCTAAGCTCTGCAGCCATCTCCTGGCTGCAGTACCACCCAGACACCAATTCCCTGCTTTTATTGCTTCTCCCTTGCTCCTCCTGGCCTAGCCTGGATTAGCTGGCATAGCAGATTCTCTAGGAGAGGGATACTGGGCTGGATTTTCCAGACCTGAGTTAAAGTGCAGTGCTGATGACTGCAGCCAGGCTTCAAACCCACCTGTCCCACCACTTTAATTTTATGGCTCAGCCCAAGACAATCTATCAAACAACAGAAATTTCACAAGCTACCCTCCTTACAGATTTTTTTTTTTTTTTTTTTGGCTTTTGAAGAGCTTTAGAAGTGGCAGGCAGGACAGGGACAGAGTTGATGTGGAAGAACACAAAGCATTCAGAGCCCCAAGAGTACATGATTCCTGTGCCTGTGCCCCTTGCTGGCTGTACCTGCTCTGAGTTCTCAGGGTACAACTGCAGCACGGCTCGGGATCCTCGGGCCTGCAGGAAATAAAGCTGATTACACACCTGTCAGGGCAGGTAACCCCTCTGGGTCACCCCAGCCCCAGGCACGAGCCCCCTCCTCCCCAAAACCTCCAGGACAAGGCTCCCAGGAGAGCTGCTCAGCCCACAGAGCCAGGGAGGCACATCAGGTAGCACAGAATCACAGAACTGTTAAGGCTGGAAAAGACCAGCAAGGCCTTCAAGTCCCACCTCGATGAGAAGCAGCACCAGGCAAGAAGGCAGGCACTGGGTGCTCCTGCTGTCCTGCTTCAGAGCAGCATTTACTCACATCAACCTGCCTTGAAATAGCTTGCTAAAAAGCCCCAGCAAAGATATAAGAGCAGCAGAGACCTGGCTGGGAGAGGGTGGCACTTACCAGGGCAGTGTAAAGAGTGGAGAAGAATCTGTAGAGGCGTTTGGGGGGGCTGTGTGATTTCTTGTCAGCATTACAGAGCCACTGCACTGCGGAAATACTGAGAAGGAAAATAAGACCCCCAGGACACTGAGAAATTGGATCCTTCACAGAGTTTGACACCTCCCTTTGAGCTGAACTCCTGCACTAGGCATGTGCTGGGCCTCAGGGAAATTATTTAATTTCCTCTGTGTTGCTTTGCCTTCTGTTCTGCAGTTACACAAACCCCTCTGGAGACTCGATATGCCAAAACTTAACAAGGTGCAGAAGTTAAAGGACAAAAGCATCACCAAGCATCCCCTTTAGTCTGAGTGCTCAGATCATAGAATGACAGAAGGGTTTGGGCTGGAAGGGACCTTAAGGCTCAGCTATCCCGGGCTGCTCCAAGCCCTGTCCAACCTGTCCTTGAACACTTCCAGGCATGGGGCAGCCACAGCTGCTCTGGGCAACCTGTGCCAGGACCTCACCACCCTCACAGGGAAGAATTTCTTCTGTGTATCTCAGCTAAATTTCCCCCCTTTCAGCTTGAACCCCTTACTCCTAGTCCAATCATTACAGTTCCTGATGAGCATTCCAGAGCTCAGCTGAGTCCCTTCCCTGGACAGGCAGGTTTTCCCAATGGGCAATCTCAACCAGAGCTTTTGGCTCAGCAATGGACAGGCCCTGCTTCTTCCCAGGTGTTCTCTAAGCAGGTAAGTCCTTTTGTCCCCTTCATCCCAAAACCAAACATGAAACCCTTGATCCAGGGACTGACTTCCCTAAGCAATGCCACATACTTTGTTCTCCTTAGTGCAGGTCTCAGCCATCCTGACAATATCCCCGGTTCTACTTTATTTTCTTCAGCAAAATTCCTGGCTCACCAGCACAAAAGGACAAGCATCACTTGGGAAACAGCTGTGACAAGGTGTTCCTACCATCCAGAATTTTGGAGGTTTGTCCTGGAGTGATGGAGCCAAATTGCACAGAGCAAAGAGAGTGGCTGACAAGGCCAGTCCCTCTCACCTGTGATTGACCAGCTGTGCACCACGAGTACTGTGCAGTTCTGTGGGGCATCAGGAGAGCTCAGCTACGTGCACAGACTCACCTGATGCAGCCATCAAACATGCCAGGCCTGAAGGGAATGCCGTGACCCACATCTGCAAGGAGAAGGTCTCCTTCCACCTCCCTCTCCACGGCCACATCTGCACAGAACAGAGCACAGCTCAGGCCATCAGCTCCACCTCTGGGGCCTCTGAGGCTCTCAGGGGAGGGTGTGCTCACCCAGCATGGCAGGGCTGATGTCCATGCCAATCCAGTAGTGCCCCTCCTCAGAGATGTAATCCCCACTCAGCCCTGAGCCGCAGCTGGAGGGAGGGAGGAAGGGGGAAACTGCTGGGACCATGGGGCCGGGCTGAGGCTGCTGCTGGCCAGACACAACCAACGTCACAGCAGCCTGTCCCTCTTCCTCAGCCCACAAAAGACGCTGGTGCTGCGGGACGTGGCTGCCCCCTTGCCCAGTGCACCCCTCCAGCCCCGGATGCTCCACGTGCCACGGAAGCGGGCAGAGCCCCGCTCACCCCACGTCCAGGAGGAGGCACGGACGGTCCTCGGGCAGCCCCAGCAGCTCCACAGCGCGCTCCGACATCTGTGACTGGATCTCCACCACCCGGGAGCTGAGGCAAAGGCAGAGCGTGGGCGATGGGCGGCAACCCCAGGGCGACATCCCCCCACACTGCTAGATTTGAACGCACAGCGCCTCACGGAAGGACCTGAGCACCCCTGGCCTCACGTCAGGATCTCAGCGAGCCTCTCCCTCCGCTCCCTCCGCTCCCACGGGCCGGGGCCGGACCCCCCACTCCCTCACGGCAGGGCCCCCCCACGCCCGGCAGGATCCAGAACCAACCCCCCCATCCCCGGATCCCCCCGATGTCCGCCCCGGTCCCCTCCCCGCCCCACAGCAGGCCGCGCCCGGCCCCGCAGCGCCGGTCCCGCCGTACTTCTGGGTGTACTTCCGCGCCTCGGCCTCATCGTAGAACTGTAACGAGAGAGCGGCGGGGGCGGTGAGGCCCGGGGGCGGCGAGGCCCGGGGCCCGCAGGCGGGGCCGCCCCGGAGCAGCCCGGTTCCCCTCCGTCCCCCCGCTCACCAGCTCGGGCGGCCCGCGGTGCTCGGGCCGGCGGCCGCTGCCCGCCATGCTGCGGTGCGTGACGTCACTGCCCG
>VZUI01094813.1:0-16150 GCA_013401135.1 Cettia cetti
TCCTGTCACTTGTCACCTGGGAGAAGAAGCCGACCCCCACCTAACTAGACTCTCCTTTCAGGCAGTTGTAGGGAATACTGGGTCCTCCTCCTCAGTGGGTCCCTGAGCCTCCTTTTCTCCCAGCTGCCTCAGATGTGCCTCATGGGAGTTGTGCTCCAGACACTCCACCAGCTCCGCTGCCCTTCTGTGGACGCTCCAGCCCCTCAGTGTCCTTCTTGTAGTGAGGGGCCCAGAACTGAGCACAGGAGTTGAGCTGTGGTCTCACCAGTGCTGAGTTCAAGGGGACAATCCTTGCCCTGGCCCTGCCAGCCACACTATTGGCATCCAGGCCAGGATGCCATCGGCCTTCTTGGCCACCTGGGCACATTCTGGCTCACGTCCAGCTGTTTTCAACCAGTGCCCCCAGGTCCTTTCCCCCCAGCCTGTAGCACTGCATGGCATTGTTTTGACCCAAGGATGGGAGCCAGCACTTTGCCTTGTTGAACTTCTTCCATCTGTCCTTGGCCCATCAATCCAGCCTGCCCAGATCCCTCTGCAGAGCCTTCCTGAACTCAAGATCAGTACTCCTACCCGACTGGGTGTCATCAGCAAAGTTACTGAGTGTGAATTTCACCCCTCATCCTTTGTCATTATTTGTCTCCCCACATCCAATGCAAGATAAGAGATTTTTCTTAGTCTTTTTTTCTGACTAATGTATTAATAGAAACTTTTTTTATTGTGTTTCATGGCAGTAGCTAGATTACTCTCTACTTGGGATTTGGCTCTTCTAGTTTTCTCCCTATGTAACTTCATGTACTCCTTGTACTCCTCCTGAGTTGCCTGCTCCTTCTTCAAAAGGTAATAAGCTTTTTTGTTCCAGCCAAAGCTCTTTGTTCAGGCAAGTTGATCTTCTTCCCTACTTCTGGCACATGGGGACATCTTAATTCAGCACTTTTACGATTTCTTTCTTGAAGAATGTGTAGCTTTCCTGGCACCCTCTGCCCTTCTGGACTGTCACCCAAGAGACTCTGTCAACCAGGCTCTTAAACAGGCCAAGGAGTCTGCCCCTCAGAAGTCCAAGGTGGCAGTTCTACTGATCCTGTTCCCTTAAACTCATTAATTTTGTGATAGATGTACCCAAAACAGCCTCTAACCACCACATTTCCTACCAGCTCTTCCCTGCCCACAAATAGCAGGTCCAGCTGGGCACCTCCCCTGGTTGGCTCACTGACCAGCTGTGTCAGGAGTTTGTCTTCCATACATTCCAGAAACAGCCTTACACTGCCTCCTCCTTGCTGTACTGGACCTACAGCAGGCATGCTACAAACTGAAGTGCCCCAGGAGAACAAGAGCTCATGAATGTGAGACTTCTCACAGCTGCTTATAGAATACTTCATCTGCCTTTTCATCCTGGTTGAGTGCTCTATAACAGACTCTCACCAAAATATTTATTTTGCTGGCCTTTCCTTGATTCCTACCCCTAAACACTCCACCTTACTGCCACCATCGTGAAGCTCCAGTCAACCAGAACACTCCCTAACATACTTCAATGCCAATTATAAATAACAGCTAATATAACTTCAGGGAAAATTTGAACAGTATCCAAGTAAAATTTGGGCTTGTGAAACAAAAATAATTGTCTTCGTTTTTCCAGAAAAAACCACAGAGGTTGATGAGGCAAGCATTGCCCTTATAATACCTAGCAAGGAAAACAGAAATGTGCACCAGTGAGAATGTTGTAAATTAAGATGCACAAATTGTGAAACTTGATAATATGCTATCATTACATTTTCTCAGTTTTTAATTTAACATGATTCTTAGTATCTTTCCATAGATTAGGGCTCACTACATTTTCTTGTTGGAATACAGTTCTTCATGTATCTGTTGTTTGTTTCAGAGATTTTTATCACTCTTTGTATAAATATCAACCTAATGTTTAAAGAAATCCAGAAACTTCCTGTATACATTTTTTTTACTACTCAAATGAATCTGTATGGGATCTCTAGAGGACTCTACACAGTGGCCAGTGAAGCGACAAAAGCTAAACTTATCCTGAGGGCTGTTTAGAATCCTTTGATTAAAACAAGTTGGGAAATTAGACAAGCTATGAGCAGGATTTCTTGATAGCAGCCAGTGTCCCTTCCCTAGAGCTCTTCAGAATATCCAAATCAAAAATATTTTCAACTGACTACCAAGATAATTTCACAAGCTTATTATAGTTCACTTTAGGAATTAGCGTCTTTCTGCAGGTTCTCATGTCACTGGCAATCAATGTTACTGCTGAGAGTTCTCAATTCTTCTATTTAAGCCTAGTGTGTCTCCTTAATCCCTTTAATTCTTGCATTTTGACCTGATTTTACTGCTCATTGTCATGCTTCTTTTGCTGCTATCTGGGCCTTATTCCTTATCACAAGAATATAAAAGCTAAATTGTGGATTATTTTTAAGTAAAAAGCCTGTTAAGTACTTATGGGGCTACCTTATACCTTCCTTGTCTCTCATCTGACCAGGTCAAATGAAATCAATGGCACTATTCAGGAAAACAAGTGTGATTGAGATTTAAGGGCTAAACTGGTAAACTTTATTGTAACTGTATCTATTATTTGAAAGCGTGATTACTCAGCAAGTGATCTCAGTTGGAAACTAGAAAAATACTATCAACAGGAATTGGTGTTTGAGACATTTCCTTTCTATTTAACCAGCCCAACAGTCCAGGTGCTCATTCTATGTGGAAGAAAAGACCATTGGCTCTGACTCAAGGAGAACTGGAATACAATCAGTATCTGCCTGCTCTAAACCCTGATCTAAACCACCAGCCTAAGGGTTATTCTAGAAGGCACTGATTCTAGCTGGCCTGTTTACGTCATTTTATTCTGTGGAACATAGCAGGTATCACCAGCAAAGAAGAAATATAGGGGAATATAGGGGAAAAAAGAGAATAGGAATGAACACAAAAAAAACCCCCCATACCAACCAAACCCCTGACCCACCACCCCCCCCCCCAAAAAAAAAAAAAAACCAAAAAACAAAACCACAAACAAAAAAACACACCAAAAAAAGGACAGAATTTGTTGGCCCCATAGTAAAAATACCTAGTTGAAAGTGGAATATCCAAGTGCAGGCAATATTCCAAAGAGTAATTAAGAACTTATATACTTGGGCATCAAACAGAAAAGCAATACAAAAGAGGCCAGAATGGACATGACTCTTCTTCACTAATCCAAGACAATATCTAAACCCACCCCTTCAATTACAGTGCTTTGCCTTTTTAAGAAAATTATTAAAAATCCAGGATGGGGAGCAGACGGAAAGCTTTGTTTTTGGATAAAATCACCATTTGAACTAAAATAATTAAAACCAAACCAAAATTCTGTTGCCAAATCACACAGCTTCCTCTCAAAAAAAACCCATCTTGTTCCAACTAGACAAAGCAGACCTTTTCTATGTACATATTTGGAAGATAATGTGATATTCAAGTTAGAAATGGAAAATTCAGTAACATCCATGATTCAGTCTAAAATGCCAGGACAGGGAGACCGATATAATAACTCGTACAGAAGACAGTGAAAATCTTTCCACTGAGATTAGTAAGGCTTGTACCAGACTTTCTTTCTACATGCCCTATATAAACATCTCTTACTCTTGTATATTTTCACAGATATTTAATTTTGCTGAGACCTTGCAGCCACATTCACAACACTATCCCCATGAACTCATTTTTTATTTACAGTAAAGTTTACTTTGATTTTTTTTTTTTTAATATAGACTGTAATGTCAAACTAACTATTTAAATCCCCTGGTAATGCTTACAGTAAGAAGCGTGACATGTGGAAAATTGTTTGGGCACCATTCTAGAGTATTTAAAACAGCAGCAACAAGCCTGGCAGTGGACCAGAATCCAATACAGTACTTGGCAAATGACAGCAAACAAACCACCACCATGTGATGCCCTCATTTTTAGGCCAAAGATAAACGTAGTTGATGTGTCTTGCCAAGACTGGTGTGTCCAAATGCCATAAGTGAGGTCAAGCAAGGATGCTGCAAATAATTCTCAATCATATTTTACCAGTTTGCTACTTTAAGAACTATCAGATATTCAGTCCAAAAGGTCTGATACGACATTATTATCATTATAGTTCCCCCAGGAAAATACATCAGTGTTTTGAAAAAGAGCACTGACAACTGTTAGAGTTTAAAGTCAAGGGTGTAATATTATTCTCTCACAAATTAATAAAGCATAGCAGAATGGTGAACTTCCTAAACAAGTATTATTTGTTTAGCAAAACAAAGGATGATAGATGAAATATTTGTATTACACAAACAAAATGGATAGTTTTTGCTAGGCAGTGGAACAGTGATTCTTTAGCAGAATTTCTTGCATAAACATATTTGGGAAAAGTCTATGAATTTTTCCCATAAATTGGACTCAAAGGCAAACTTCAGGGAATTGTTTTTGAAAGATTCTTGCTCCACTGGGGATTTGGCCAAATGTTAATACAGTAAAATGCAGCGCTGTGTTAAGACATTTAGGGATCTGTAACGAAAAGTTTAAGTAAGATTTAGCTAATGATGTAAATCACCAGTTTTAGCGAGCCTTGGCTTTGCAATGCTTTGGATTTAAGTCAGAAAAGCTGCCCAAAGAGCCTGAAATAAAACAATTCTTGTTTCCCTAGTGATCCTCACATTCCTAAATCAGCTATGAGAATCTGTCATTACTTCTCCTTTGAAACCATTCTACCCTTGAGGTAAGGTGTTGCAAGGTATCATAGCAGTCCTAAAGAAGAAGTTTGGAGGATCCCACTTAAGAATTGAGCAGAGCATGAAGTAAGGTAAGGGACAGGCAGATTATGGTTCAAATTAAAGCTGAATAGGAAATGGGTTTTCCCCTCACATGTTCTGGGGGTTTTTTTCAGAATGCTCCAGACCCAAAAGGCCCACATCAGGGTTATCTCACTTTGTTACTCAAAACAGGAAAATATAACGGAACTGACTGTAATGCAAAATATTACTAGTGTGGCACTAGCCTCTTGCAACAAAAAATACTAAGGCTCAACACAAATTTCTGTCATGGGTGCTGCAACTGGTTGACAGTTTCCCAATCTTCAGAAGACAGACTGGGGAGGAGGGAGAACACAGCAAACTACTGTGATGAGAGCACTAGCCAACTAACAAGCAGGCCAAGAACAAGGTCTTCTTTTAAAAACATCTGGGAGCAGACCACTGTTTAAAAGAGATCAACATTCCTTCACTGACTTTACATGACCTGATCTTGAACATTTCGGAGTTATCTACTAAACCTAAATAGAATAAAGAATTTTTCTTATGTGAATCAAAAAGGAATACATTAGCCGCTCTCTAACAGGCAGTCCACACGCTGCCACAGTAGTACTGCTACCCTGGACACCCACTGCTGAGCAGAGGAATGTATTTCACCTTGATACCGCCTCTGGACACATGGAGGTTGTGGTGGGGTTTGAGTTTAGTGCCAGTTTTGGGGTATGTTTGTTTTACACTATACAATCAGCAGAATCTGGCAAAAAAATTACCTTTAACCAGTTCAACCAGTTTCAGATTATTTGAAACAGTACCTTTCACAAGAAAGTACCTTCTACTACCAGAATGATAACTGGGCATTAAATTCATATTTCTAGTCAATTATTATGACTTACCACAGTGACAAAAATAAATCTCAGACAAAGAAAGAATAAAAAGAAGGTAAGCAACAGACTTCAGTTTTAACTGCATTTTTGTGCCCATTTCATGTAAGGAGTAAAAATGCCTCAGACAACTCATAAGGGATACAGTGTAAAATTGAAGTGTGCAGTTTTCTGAAACAGGCACCAGAGCTCAACACACTGAAGCTAATTTTTGTGTCAACTTTCATTCCATACAGATTAGTGCCATTTTGCACAGCTGAAGCACCAATTTGATGCAGCGCCATACACACATAATTTTCTCAAACTTCCAGTAATATGTTCTTGCTGCAGAAACTGCAGCTTCTCCTTAAAATGATCAGATATAAGGTAGTCTACAAGTGTGTTTTTCACTTACTAAAAGGCTCAAGCATTTTCAACTGGATCTTTTTTTTCAATCTTTTCAATCTTAAATTTTTTCAACACTATTGAAAGACTCACCAGAAATACATGCAGGAGTTCAACTATCAGTCTAGATTTGCATTTTACCTCCCCATGAAAAATAAAAATCCTGCTTTCCCTGAGTTCTGGTAGCATTCATTTCTTTATTAATCATTGAATTAAGAATTTAATAATGTAAACATCAGGATCCACCGTCACATGCTTGCACTTGCTAAGAAGAGTTTTTTCTCCACCTTCCTAATGGAATGTAGAGGCCACTCTTGAGGAATGTGATTCAACTGAGACTATTTTGCAACCTTCGTGAAAAAGAAAATTCTACACTTTCTTCAAGGTTTTGTGAAAATGGACTCATAACACTTTTTCAGTATCAAAAGATTATTATTGATTATACATGATTATTTTAATATTAGAATTCAAATCAAAAAGGAAAGTAAATTCTTCATATGAACCACAGTAGTTTCTTTCAAAATATCACACAGCTAACTCAGCAGCATCTGATACACTACAGAGTCTTCTTATTCTAAGTACAACAAATGCATGGGTTCACCTACTTTACAGCAGACCATCTTGAGGTTAAATCCCCATATAGGAAGCATAAAAACACTTTCTACCTTTAAAAAACATTAGCATGGAATAAATAGGTGAATTGTGTCCTATTTATTTTACTTTTTAATTACTCTTATTAAAAAATGCCATTTAAAGCCAGAAAATTTCAACAGCCATACACTTGTAAGTAATTGATGCTGACAATAAGACTCTTTCAGAGCTTTAAACCTGAACCAATTCCTCCTGGTGAAACTTCTATTTTTGGTTTGAATACAGCAGGCCTATGCTCTTGCTTGTTAATTATAGTCCTAAGGGCTTTCTTTCTTTTTTAAACGGACTTCCTTTCCCTTTATTATTGAGCCCATTTCTGTTCTCTTTAGTGATTATCATGAAATTTATTATGAGCTAGCCATAGTAGCCAAGCTACTCTTCATTAGTCTATACTTCAGTTTTCTCCCCTGGCCACTAAGCAAAGAACCTTGTTCCAGTACCATATTTCATGCTTTCAGATCCCAGGTCATGCTTTGGTATGCAGCATGGCACTCACCTTACTCCCACTGCAAGAAGCAGAGCAGGCAAGGGGCCAAGAGCAGGCAGAGGGCTGACTTGGCTCTCTTCCCCTCACCTACCCACCTAGCCTGCTGTTGCCCTAACTTGCTCACCATAAATACTACTGCATGTGAGATGATAAACAAAATTCCAAATCCACAACAAAGTTCTCACCAAAGCAGTTTGATGACTCCTTGTACTTGGTCTCCAGGCAATAGCATGAAATAGCCTCGGGCCCCATTCAGACCATCGTCATTTAAGAGACTGACAAAAGAGCTTCTGCATTTATTTCCATAAGTCATGGTATAATAAATATGGCAGAACAGCAACCAAAAGACAGACCTAGAGGAAGTCATGCTCTTCTCCTATTTGCAGTTCAGAGAGTATGAACAAATATCACAGGACATGTAGAAAAGGCAACACCACAGGTCTGAGGCAAAAACAACTTTCTAATTCATGTCAATGAAAAGAGCAGGAACTGCTGTTGTATGTTCCCCTTGCTGAGGCATGAAAGCCTAGAAGATATAAAATACTTGGGTTGCAAGATATGATTTATTTTAGGGTTTTTAAGTCATTTGAAATTACATTAGCTGAATTAGCTGAATTATTCGAACACATTCATTCATTGAATCATGTTTTGAAATGCTTCTTAATTTGAACCAGATCACTGAGGGACTACCACACAACTCAGTTTAAGCAAAGTCCCACTTATTTAATTTATAGCATTAGGCACCATAGGGTAGCACAAACCTGTTACTACTGCAAAAATATTGGTACAGGAGATGGAAGTCTGAAGTGTGGCTTTCTACAATGCATGTTGATCACCTGTGCTCCATCTTTCACTCAGCTCTTGTGTGGAGTCTCTTAATATGATTTGGCTTAAAATCAAAAAAACCTAAACAATAGCCTTGGTACAACTGAAAGTCTGCCAAAATACATCTGAGTTGCAAAAGACTGGCTTTGAAGTCTTTCTGAGGAGGGTGGAACTAGAAATAGATTAAATTTCTGGATTTTTCATCTGTTACAGGCTCTGAAGATATTGCTAATAAATTTGAGATATTTCAGACAGACAACTACAAATGTTTTGATCCCAACTTCATCAATTTTAAATGTGCTTTTACCATCTTCAAAATCAGAAATACTCTGAAATGCAACACAGCTAATTTTTCTGTCAAACAAATAGCCTCAGGGAAGCAAAAACAATCTTACCATCTAGCTAAGTAGTGTCTAAGACAATACTGTCACAACTTCTAAAGGCCCTAAAAAATTAGCAAGCACCTTGTTATCATGATTCTTTGTATTCTGAAAAATAGCATGATGTTACAACTGACTGGCTGTTACAACTCTGCCAAATAGAAGCAGATGTGACAGGTAAGCTTTCCATTGAAAAAAAAAATTCATGCTATAGAGTTGGAAAATATTTGGTGCAATATGCTTTAACTATGTATTTGCCACTATGAAGTGTTGAAGAGCACAGAAACAAATCCCACAAATGTTGGTCTCTTGCGGGGCAACTCAGTTTTAAGAACTGATGTTAAACAGCTCATTGAGAGCAAACTTTCATCAGCTTTAATTACTCCCATCACACGAAACCTTGAAACAATCTCAAGGCTGAATATCTGTTCACCTACTAAAAGAGTAACTCGAAAATCACAAACAATGTCACCTTGTGGTGACACCTGTCATAAAAAAGTATTACTATGAAAAGACAGCATCCCATGTTCCATTTCGCTTACCTTTAAGCTTCTCTAACCTATATCTCAGTCAAAAGAAAACATTTATGGAAAATAAGTCAAGTGCTGCAAACTCTTATGTCACTACCTGGTCTCTAACATCACAAAGATTTCCAATACATTTCCAAAACTCTCAAAAGGTAGTGTTTTCTCTGTGTTTATTTAGCAGAACAAACAGTAAAACGTGCTTTAATATCCTACTCTAGCAAAGGTAGATGGTGACAAAACTGTCCAGCCTGTGACAGACAGAACAAATCACCCATCTTAATACTATTAATTGTCTATGCTTCTTGTGAACCAGTAACACAAGCTGTGCACATGAGCTCACAATCAGCTAACTTGAAGTATTCTTTCTAAGTAGTATATTATTATATCAGCTAATAAAATTCATTGCCAATTACTCATAGAGCTATGTATCACATACTTAAAAATGCATTAATCTAGCCACCTGTTACCACACACAGGAATATCTACATCTAGGAATATCCACATTAAGTCAGACTCTGGATGGGAAAAAAAAAGTGCCTGTTGATGCATTTTGTTTACGATTTAAACTGTTCTTCCTTCATTCTTTTAAAACAAACAAAAAACCCTGACATATTTCTCTCTCAAATGAGTACACACCAGTATTGTCAAATAATTTTCTTTTGAATCCACCACAATCCTAGAAAATAGTATTAGCCAGGAGAATTTACACCAGCCGCCTGACAAAGATCTTTGACAAGCCATTGAGGATTCTGTTATACTAAGTACATAGAATCAAAACTTGAACTCTACACAACAGGTACATGTTTTGATAGGAATGTTTTGATATGAATAGTCTTAGAACTGGAACCTTGAAAAAGGTAGACAACAATAACCATAAATGGAAAGTTTCTCAAGATAAAGATTTAGGGGAATTTTTGTGTGAAAAGCCTGGACAAGGAATACAAAGGTAAAACTACAGAGAGTCCAGGCATCAGAGTAGACTTTACAGAATTACACTGTTTTGCTAGAGTAGGCTGAGGTTTTTCCATTAGATGCAATTACCACTTCATCGACACCTCTCTTCATAATCATCAGAAATAGTTTAAAATATAGGAAAGCCATTAAAAAAAAAATCACATTTCAGGAGATAACACAGACTTCTCTCAATCAAATTCGATGTTCTTCAACTCCCAAAGCATACTTAAATTCTTTGTCTTTAAATAACAAGAAAAGAGATTTTAGGAGTACTCACCACCGTCTTCAACCAAAAAATGGAAAATGTCACTGGTGGCATTGTCACCCCCTCGTAAAACATAGCATATCTTCATATCATCAATATCAGCTGGAAAGAGTCAGGAAAAATAGACTTTATTTTAAACTATGAAGGTAGGAAACCTTTTGTAGAAAAACTTGACATTTATTAAATAGTTTAGCTTCAACAAGAGAGAGGACAAGGTCCTACAGCAGAACTGAGGAATTTCAGTTTTGATAGTGTTGAAGTTTTACAGATATCATTCATTCTCTCCCTCCCTCCCCAGTGCTCTCTTCAAGTTGTATTAAAAAAAAAAAAAAAAAAAAAAAAAAAAAAAAAAAAAAAAAGGAAGAAAATCTGCATTTACTCATTTACTCATGGACACCACTTTGCACTGAAAGGCCACATAATATACTTTATTTTACCCTTAATCCTTAAGCTTGTGTTTATCAGCTTCTTGACAATCTCTTATCAGTTGTACACTGGAAAGGTGGGTTGGGCCTGAAAGCTGTAGTTTCAGATACTGTGATCACTGAGAACTAAAAGTTGACCTAAAAAGCATTCTGTAAAAGTGTGAAAATATCTCTTGACCATCTTTTCCCTTCAAATAATTCCTTTTCATCAAAAATTGGAGTCTTTCTGATGCAGAAGAAATGTGCCTTTTTTATGTATTTTAAACCTGACTGTTGCTTGAAGCAGTATGCTCTCAGTCTTCTCTCAGTGTAGCTGTGTCTATAAGCACTGGTCAGGGTAAGGAACTATTTATGCAAAACTAAGCACTGAAGGAGGAATACCTGCTTTTTTTCAGTGGAAAGCCAGTTCAGGCATGCCAAGAATCCAAAAAGTCAAGACTTAACCGTGAGCCATGCTACTCACCAAAGCAACCTCAGTGTTATAAGGGGGGGAAAAATCCAGGAGTGAAGCAGGAAAGGAAGACATCCCATAATCAGAGCAGAAAGTCATTCATATCCCCACATTTGGTATCATGTGACAGCACATCCACAGAGAAGCTAGCAGTGTGATGAATATGACATCTCTGATCTGCTGAACTCTTCAAAGCAAGACACTAATCAGGCAGGGAACATGTTGGATAACCTCTAATAATTTTGTTTGGGAATAATTTTGTTGAGAAGGGGGTTAAAATCTAGCTAGTCTGGTTCAACATTCATTTACATAAGGATGGAGTTATTTCACTTGATTATGTCAGAATAACCCTGATCTAGCTAAGAACAACAGGATAAACAATGGAATTCAATAAAAATATTGTCACCTACATTTATAGAAAATATTATTTTAAGAGTATCTGGAACATTATGAGGTTCTGAACATTAAAAATAAATAAAATTTAGCAAAATTAAGGGGCTTTTAACTTTTAAATACAAAGATTTTAAAAATAAATTTGGTCAATTTTTTAAGGTATCCATGTTCTTTTTGGCTGTTTTTTTCCAAGTGCTGCGTACTTATAGAATTCTTTGTAAAAACTTCCCTGAGGTGAAAAATGTTAAGATAACATTAAGATTAGAAAGATATACTTTACAAGAATGTGTGTAGGTGGGAGAGGGATAAGATTATATGTTGAAATACTAAACAAATAATAACTACTGACTATATGAAAAGCTAAACCAATCCACAGGTTCTAAGTTCTGTATCATTCAGGTTTCATTTTATCTTCTTTGAATTCTTGGCTTCTTAGCTATGTGATTTAAAGGTCCTTCTATGACTTTCACAATAGCACTTCTTAATTTCCTTAAGGATCTTGAAGGAGGGTCAGGGAGGAGTAAAGATTGTTTCCTAAATATACAATTTGGAAGAACAGAACTGATAAGAATTTTCTGCAAATGATATATAAGATGTAGTTTCACAGATGGGTTTTTTTTTCTGTAAGATACCTGTTCTTGAAGACATCTGAATTCAGCACATGCCTTGGAAATCTGTTACCAGTTAAGATCACCCTCTCTTAAAAACTACATTCCCATCTCTAAGCTGAATTGTTCTGCATTCAAATTTTAACCACTGATCCTTTTGATGCCACTTCCTAACATGGGTGAAACACAGAAATCAAGCATCCAAAAATTGTCAGATCAGAAACACCCTATGTAATGATATATTGTCTTTTCAGTTTTTTCTCGGTGACTTTCCAGGAGAGATTTGCTGCTGTCTCTAGATGCAGTCAAAATCAGTAATAGTTGAGAGTTTGTACAAATTCCTGCTCTATTGATTTCAAGGCCAAAGGAGGCATTTGTAATAATTTAGCTTGATCTTCTGTATTGAGAGAACATAGGAGTCCATTCAGTAACTTTGTATGTCTCTGTTAGGAGAAGTAGCTCCATCCCAAAGACTTTGCAAACAGTCTTACTAAAAATATGTCAAGTCCACAGAAAATTTAGATTTATTCTCTTTTAGCTGAGGAAACCAAGGAAAGTCTGTTTAACAACAAACAGATGCATCACACATAAGAGCAATCTCTGAGGTGCCCCAGTTAAATGAAGTTTCCCTAGAAGCAGACAACATCAGAAAATAAGGCAGTCACTTGAGATCTCAGTTACCAGATATTGATGCAGGGCTGTCTCCTCCTCAGAGGTTTAGATGAATCTGGGGACCTCAAAACAATGAATAAGGCCTGGCTTATGTGTGTAATTAAGGGAAGTGTAAAGAACCATGACAAATCAGAAGTTGCATACTTAGGAGTTATTTGCTTTAATAGGTGGTTACAGTAGCAATCGAGGGAAGGAAATTATTTTATCCTATGATTTCAAGCAGAATTCCTATGACTGAAGATTATCAAACTACTTTAAATAATAGCAGTAAGTACATAGAGACTAACAGTCTAAAACTACATTTGTTTATTACTCAATATGTTGAAAGTTTTACAACTTTAACATTTCATTCAATGGGTTTGCATTTCTCAGCTGTAGATTCTTTTGAGGCTTCTTTCAAATTTTAAGCACACCAAGAGTAGCAAAAGGCATTTTTTCAGAAACATCTCTCTTGAATGACAGAAAAAGGGAATTAATTAAAGGTTATTTTGGGGGATGCAGTGAGAAAACTCAATAAAGAGAAAAAAAGACCGACCTCATAAAAAATATTTTTCTCCCTCTTTCCTGAAGATTTAGTAAACATTTGCAGGTCATCAGTTGGAACATGGTGCAAACATATCTTCGTAAGTTGATCAAAATAAATCATACCATCTTGGATTTACCTGTGCTATGAACCTAACAATTCAGAAAAAAGAAGCAGCAGCATAATTCGGGTTGGTGGAGACATGATACAGGAATCACTGCAAGGTCACCACCTTGGTGTAGAGATGTAGGTTGTTGGGTTGTGTGTATTGAATGGGGAATACGAACACAAAAAATAAGATACTTTACATGTTAGAAGTAAATTAGTACTTCTTTTAAAGAGTTATTTTCCCTTAAATAAACAGGTGACCAAATAAAACATTTTCCTATTGTGATCTGTTCCTCCATTCTTCATAATCTGAAACTCAAGAACTATGCATTATATGATTCAGGGCAGAACAATGCTGGTGAAAATTGTCCTGCTTATTTGAATCTAGCCCAGTTGTGATCCTTCAACTGGTCTGATGTTCTACATTTTAAAATAAGAACCAAACATATAGTAACTGTGCAGCTTAAAAAGACACACAGGACTCTGTTATGCTATTGCTACAATACCTGCAGGACATACTACTAAATGACCTTCTGCCTACCCTTAAGGGGGTGGGGGAAGGGGAAATGAGAGCTATAGGAAAATATTTGAGCTCATGGGCTGGCTGATAAATCCCAATGCAAATGCTCATTTTTAGGCCCCCTCAAAAACTGTTGAAGCAGTCATAAAACTTCAATTTAATGCATAAAGTCTGCCTATTCCAGCTACTCTTTCCTCTTCTTGCCTGTGTTTTTTCAGTGGTGACAAAACAGTAACAAGAGCAATACTTTGCTTTGTCTCATTCCCATTTGCCACTGGTGTACAAACAACAGGATTCTGCAGGAGCAAAGGCTAACTCACATTGCCTACAGCCTAAAGGTAACAGCAATTTGTAGGAAATAACCCTTTAAGATTCCTCAGGCAGCACAGAATATTGAGCACAGGTCTCAAATATCTGCAACAAATACAATATGCAATGATTTAATAAGTAAAAGGAAGACGCTGGCAATCTCATGTCCTTTCCTACATTTAGTGTGATGCCCAAATCAGCCAACAAGCTTGAAAATACCCACTTCACCAACTAAAATGTTCACCTTGCCAGTGCAGAACACTGCTCTGTTTAATACTTACACAATTTATGCAATTCTAAGTACACATTAAAAAGGAAACTATGGGCAAAATTGGATTAGAATTCAGAGCAAGTGTTACTATGCCACATCTAAATCTACTCATCCTCAAGGTTATGAACAAAACCTAAATTTATTATGCTATTGATTCAGCACCTTAAGGAGCTCCACTTGACTAGGATGAATCCAGGACAAAATCCCACCCAAACTGCCCACTGTCATTTGGATCTTAAATGTACAATACAGCATCCTTAAGAAGAAGCTGAGTGTGATGCACTTTGCATCTGTCAGGGGAAAAAAAAAATCAACTAGTTTCCTTTTGACTAGGATCTTACATCTCAGTCCAAACACTCTCAGCGCAATTCTCTCAGAAGAGATGTATTTGTGCATACATTTGAGGGCTATTTGTACTCAAATTTGTAATACTGTATTTGAGCACTACAAATCTATGGATATGATGAGCCAGTTTGAAGGGCATTACTGAGATGAAACAGCATAGATAGTGACTGAATTCAGCACAAATCCCAGGAAAGTCTTGAAATATTATTCAGAGTACTTCAGTGTGTGTTTCTTTGTTTGTTTTTTTATGGCTACAGTGTCTCAGGGTCTTGAGTTCACAAGTTCTGCCTAAAAAGCAGACATCAAAATAAGAAATCAAATACTTGGAAGGCTGTAAAATAAAAACTTATAGGGCAAAATAGTTTTAAGGACACTGAATAACAACATGCATTTAGCTATGACAATCATATCTTGCACAACTTGCTCTTGAATGCCACAGTAGTAAGCAAAAAAAAAAAAAAAAAAAAAAAAAATCGAGATTTTAGTACTGGAGCATCAAACCAAAAAGCTTGAGGCAAAATGAGCCTCATTGGAGGCACTGGCCTTTGAATTAGGCTTCAGATGTTTCTTTAAAGGTATCCTTGCAATTCCCTCTCTAATTATTATGCTGTTCCCTAACTACAAAGCTTTAGAGAGGCAGCAGAGTGTGTGGTAACAGCATTCCTAGAGTCTTGAAGAAAATGTGCATTGCACAGCAGCGACAGAAGTGCTACTATGCTGGTACTTAACTCAAGAGTTACTGAGATTGGAATCCTGGCAAACATTCAGGGCAATGGTGTATCAAGCTGACTGAATTAATGTTTTACTAATGACTTGAACTTAAGTCAAAATCCTTCTTCAGGAAGAGGATTTTTTTTTGTCTTTTCAAAGAGCTTCCTAAGGGCCTACCTCTAAATGAAATCCTTTCAAGTAATAAACCCCAAAATTAATTACTTAAATCTGTTAAAGAAAAATTAACTGACAGAAATCCTAGAGAAAACAAGCCACACTATACCAGTCTAAGATATTCTGATCTAGACCAAACTCAAACAATAATCAACACAAGTCAAATTAATTAATTTACTCTAATAGGATTTTTCCTCTGCTTGTATCATTCCTGGCTTTTAATTTCATAGAATCATGTAATCATCTAGGTTGGAAAAGATCTTTGAGATCACTGGGTCCAACCACAACCCAGCTAAATCACGACATCCACATGTCTCTTAAATACCTCCAGGGATGGGCATTCAAACACTTTCCTAGGCAGCCTGTTCCAATGCCTGATGAGACTTCCCACAACATTTTTTTTCTAATATCTGATCTAAACCTTCCCTAGCGCAACTTGAGTCCATTTCCCCTTGTCCTGTCACTTGTCACCTGGGAGAAGAAGCCGACCCCCACCTAACTAGACTCTCCTTTCAGGCAGTTGTAGGGAATA